>JAKKIK010002289.1:0-11863 GCA_024500135.1 Heterodera carotae
ATTTTTCATTTGTCTAGCCCCGGACCAATTGACGACACTCTGATCATTTAATTTTTCATTTGTCTAGCCCCGGACCAATTGACGACACTCTGATCGCGGAACGCGATGGCCAACGTGGGCCCGTCGAGCAGCAGTTTGCCAACAAATCTGTGCTCAAACGGTTGGGCATGCCGTCAGAGGTGGCGCCCGCCATGATGCTTTTGTGCAGCGACGATGCTTCATATATCACCGGCATTTGCCTGCTCATTGACGGCGGCGTTTCATTGTGCGCGTAAAATTGGAGAAAAAAAAATGTTAAAATTCAAATCGCTTATTATATAATCTACCAAACTTTATTTAAACGTATATGTAGTAATTGACACATTTATTTATATGTTTATCTTTGTGCGTGTAGTGTATAATTCGAATTTACTTTATACTCGGATAAATATATGCATCCATAAATTTAAAGCATTAATCAAAATTACATAAAACCATCAAAATACATTCAAAATAAAAAAATCGAATGCAGACGACAACCAAGTGCCCTTTGTGTTCAAATTTTTAAACACGTATAATTAATAGGGATTCCAAAAATATGCACGAAAAATGGCCAAAATATACGCATAAATATGCAAATAAAGTCGTGAAATATGCACCAAATATGCACCAAAATTTATGTACCAAATATGCACAAAAAAAGTTGAAATTAGTGGTACAAATTTAATAAAAATTAGAGACAAAAATTTAATTTCGAGCATGAAAAATTCTTATTTCTAGGGGTGCATTTTTAAAAAATTGAAAACCATTCTTAGGGATGCATTTTTGATTTTGTTATGAGAAAATTTCCCTAAAAGCCAAAATATGCAAATATGCATAAAAAACCCGAAATATGCAAGTAAAAGTGTCGACTTTTGTGCGCAAATACCAAAAATATAGCTTCAGTACTCCGGGCAAATCCAACACCAAATACACACATATCAATAGCGAACATCAAACTTATTTAACGCAGGTACCCAGACATTTTTGCGCCATTACTATTTGCGCCGATAAAACATTTCAAAAAAATCACTAATTTGTAAGCACAAGTTTTTTTACGTTCCAAATCTTTTATTATGCTTGTTAGGCCTTCACCAAGCCGTTTTTCTATTAAAATCTCCAAACAAAGTTTATCCTTGCGCAAAAATCGGCATCCTGCCGCGTCTGAAAGCGTTGCAACACCGCCGGCTGCAAAGTTTGGCATCGGCAAAAAGTAAGCAGTTTTGTAAGTTTATTTGAGAATTGGCTTTATCCTTCGAAGGGGGCGAGTGGAGGGTTCACTTTTAAGTGGGAGTTCAATTGGTTTTGCGAAAATACGGTAGATTTGTTTTTAAAATCTTTTTTTTTTGTTCTGAACGCGATGGCCAACGTGGACCCGTCAAGCAGCAGTTTGCCAACAAATCTGTGCTAAAACGGTCTTTCACCAAGCCGGCCGTTTCTCTAATAAAATCTTCAAACAAAGCTTAGTCCTTGCGCAACAAAATTTTTTTTTAATTGTCTCTATCGCAAGCGCAAATGTTTTGGCGCAAAAGTGCCGGCGCAAATATTTTGGCACAAATACTTCGGCGGAAAATTGCCATCGACCCCCTTCACGCAAGCGCACTCTACAATCCGCAATTTCACGCAAAGATAATTCGCTACACCACCGTTCGCACTACTCATTTAAAATTTCATGGAATGCATCAACAAAAATTTCACGTATAAATTCCAAAATAAAACTTTATATTGCCCAAATTTTTTTCGCTTTTTTCATACATAAATGGTCCGAAAAATTGAAACAGAAAAAACGGGTTTTCGCTTATTTGTTAAGAATGTATTTAGTATTTTGTGTATCAATTGTCATTTACTCCCACCACTGATCACCCATCACCAAAGGATGTAATAATTTGATAATGATTAAAGCGATTTGAGAAGATGTGTAGGGTATAATTAATCAACCAATCACAAGAAAAATGGTGATCAAATAAAGGCTTTTAAAAGAATTAATCGAAACAAAAATTAAGTGCGCCAAATCGGAACATTAATTGGAGAGCAATTTGTGCGAGAGCGCCTTTTGTTAAACTTTCTTTGACTGTTTTATGACACCTGCTGCCCAAACAAAATGTAAATCATTGGTTTGATCACTGATCAGTAGAGGACACATTAAGATTATATGAATGAATATGGCACATGAATGATCTCGCGCAGGTTGGCAAAGACCACAAAAAAGGTGTGCATCAATTAATATGTTTATTTATACATATGTGGAATTTATATGACTCTGAATTAATTTGATTTGGGGTAACAAAGGCAGAGAGGGCGGGGTGCGCGGGCGGGAGGGGGAGGGGGGGGGGGGGGGGGGGGGAGGGGGGTGAATCACACTCAAAATTTAATATAAAAGGCGCATTTTAGGTCATAAGTGGTCCAAAGCCATAATTTTTCTCATAGGTTTTATTTAAATATTATATCAAAACCAGGATTACGGTAAATTTATTTTATTTTTTTTGATTTTGTAAAACTAGATATTTTATCTTTCCATTGCCTAAAATTTAAATTATGATGGAGAATCAACAAAATGCCCAAGAAGCACCCATCATTCGGCCAATTGGCATCGGTCCAACGGTTCTGATCACTGGTGCGGAGCGCGGAATTGGGTTGGCACTTGTGGCCAGTCTTGTGGATGTTGAGGAAGTCACGCATATTTTTGCGGCATGTTATTGCTTGGACAAGGAGAAGGTCCTTTAATTGTTTTGAATTCCGCAAAAACTTTTTCGATAGGGATTAAAAGTGATCTAACTTGGATCGTCTGGTCCTTCTCATTTAAACAGATCAAATGATATTTTATTTGCCAATTTACAGTTTGAAACTGATCTGGCAATGCAACGTCAAAAGTTGGACGATTTCGCGCAGGGCGAAAGTGGTGATCAGCGGCGGAACAATAATGCTTATGGTGGTGTTCATCGTCAAGCCAGCAGCGCCGTACAAAGAATGATCAGCACCGCGTCACCAACCAATTCGGAATTATCGGATGACCTGATCAGTTACGGCTACCATTCGGACGATGAAGCAACTGCTGGTCAACCACCATGCCTGATCATTGAACTGCAAAAACATGGCGCCGACGGCGGTGTGGTCAAAGTGGAGCTGATCAGCTTGGATGTGACTGACGATAAAAGCATTGAGCGCGCATTCCAACAAGTCCAACGGAGTCTGGCACGAGAGAGCCTGGACGGGTTGAACATGTTGATCAACAATGCCGGCATTTTGGATGTGGTACGATTGAAAAAACGTATAAATATATAGTAAAATCCATTTTTATTTTTTTTAAGCCCACTAACTCCAACAAAGATGGACGAGGTTTTAATCCGTTGAGTCCAGATCGTGATGTCTATTTGAGGCATTTCAATGTGAACACCGTTGGCACTGTTCTGGTCACCGCGGTAAATTAATTTTTCTAGTAAAAATTTTTTTATTGTATTCTAAAAGCCTAAACAATTTATCAAATTTTGCTATTTTTTCCAGAAATTTTTGCCGTTGTTAAAAAATGCGAACATTGCCAATGGCGGCGATTCACTCGCCAAAAAGTCGGCCGTCATTTTCATTACTTCGTCAGTTGCGTCGACAAATAATTTTTTGGGCAAACGTGCACATAATAATGTGGCGTATGCTATGAGCAAAGTGAGTACGGCTAAGTGATAATTGGATGACTAAAAAATACTCAGAATTTTGGATTAAAAAATCCGGCCTTCTTTTTTTTGTTGGTAAGCCGGATTTCCGAATCCGAAAAATTCTGGTTGCTGAATCCAGAAATTTGAAATTTCAATTGGGTGGCTGGCCCTGTGGTAAATGTGCAATAATGGAACCTGTTTAATGCGAATTGAAGACCCCTATCCAATAGGAGACACCCCTCTATTTGAAGACCCCACCCTATAATAGAAGACTTATTGAGGGTGTATTTAAAACTGATTAAACCTGTACTGAATTTGTAGAACGCACTAAACCACTATATGAGAGCAATGGCCGACCCAGAGTATGCTGGCGAAGACATAATCAGTGTTTGCATTTCTCCGGGTATTTTTAATTTTTTTTTTATATCATTTAATAATCGAATATTTCAAAATAAATATTTTTAAAGATTTTTTATTTATAAGCAAAGTTAAAATAAAACACCAATTTTTGTACATTATTTCTTAAATTTTACTCAAATTTTTAATGTTATTTATTTTAAATTTTATTCAAATTTGTCTAAAAAGAAATTTATTTTTATTCATATTTTTTTTAGGATGGACGAGCACTGCAATGGGCTCCAGCTATGGCGGGCTAACAGCGGAACAGCGACGGTCGTCTGTGGAGCATTCCGTGACAAAAATGGTCCGACGCTTCCGGCGCTTAAACACGGACGACAGCGGCAAATTCTTCTCGGAGCTGACCATGCCACTGTATGAATATGGTACGCCATACAATTTTTGATCAATCGATCAGCGTCATTGAAAATGGACATTCGTATTCCCGAAAATATCCCCCCCCCCCCTAACTCCCCACTAAAATAAAGCGCTCACATAATATACCACTTAATGCAGAGGCTTTATCCCTTAAATAGAGCTTCATCTTTTTGTTGAGGATTGAAAATTTTCGGAATATGGTATTCGGCATATATTGTTGTATATACAATGGGTATGCTTGATGAGTGGCATACTCAACAAATAATGCAATTAATTTGTTGATATTCTCAAACATTCATTATTCGTTTTATTCTCAAAAATTGTATATACTGATATAAATGTATAAATTAATATCTTTTAAGGTAAAACGATTGTTCGAAAATATTAATAGCCCATGGGCTTCTATTTTTTAATCCCCCCTCGGGGGTTGATTCAATAAATTTATAATTTTTGATGGCGCCGTGCTTCGATTTCCCACGTCTTTTCGAGCATGGCAAAATGGTCGCCTTTCTCTTTGGTCAAAAGTTGGCCATTGATAATGTGACGCATTGCGATAGCCTCGCCACCGCCATTTTCTTTGGGCATTGTTGTTTGGTCATTGGCACAATGCACTTGAGTCGGCGGGCGTCGAATGCTGCCGACTTTGGAGCTAAATTGTCGCAAAATTTGGTGAAAATTTCTGCTTAGGAAGGGATGATGGCTGAAATAATAAAGCGATATTATAAAATAAAATTTACTCATTTTAAAGCTTATCGAGGGTTTTTACAAAACTTCAAACCGATTTAGGTGGTCAGTGGGGTGCCCTATTAAAGGACTTGTCCTTAACCCCCTTAAAAAGGGGGGGGGGGAACTCTATTAAGTGGGAGGGAGGGGAGAGATTCTTTCTACAAATTTGTAAAAGCTTCATTTATTAATCCTCCTAAAAGGATGGCTCTAATTAAGTGGGGCGACTATTTACTTATATAAATTTAAATGGGGGTCTACTAATTACTTATTATAAAATATAATGAATACAATTTTTAAGTATTTTTTCCTTACGTACGTAATCATTGTTATTTCAATGAGCAGCCCAAAAAAGGTTGTCACTGTGACAACGGCCATTGAACAAATGTTCGGCCGTGGGCAAATGGCGAAATTTGTCGAGCACAAATAAACGGAGGTGACACTCACATTCAAAAGTTGCAAAACAACAGTGGGCATTAATTGTGTGCCAATGCGAATGTTTTGGGACAGCTAAACAAAAGGCATTATGCCAAAAAAAGAAAAAAAAACAAATGAATGAGCAAAATTAAAAATGTTAGCCATTTTTCGTTTTTTTTTTAATTTGGTTTTTTCATCGTAACTCAAATCCTCATAAAGCCCGAAGTTTTGGCAGCAATTTGTAACTTCAAAAGGGAGAGTTGCGGTCTTGGAAAACATTTAAAAAATTAATACAATAAAAAAATTTCTGCTTTTTATTTTTCTAAATATATTTTTATTTATTTTTACTTGGTATCGCTCGGTCAGATTGTGCAATTTTTTGTTTGCCAAACTGCCCTTGTACACTTTCACATTGTAATGGCAAAGCCAAATAAAAATCTGTAAAAATATTTAATGAATTTAAATAAAATATATATATATATAACCAAAAGTTCAACAGCGCCAAGAAGCAACAGTGCCAATGTTGTAGCGAGGCCAAAAATTGATTTGTTCGTTGAACTCGTCGACAGTGCATTGTACAATGAGATAAAAAACTGTGTAAAACAATACAATTTAAGGAATAAAAATGTCCATTTGGAAAGACTCAAACATTCATCGATTTTTTCTCTAATAAAAGACCCGGGGTTTTCTATTTTTCAAAACCTCTCTAGGTGACGTGACCTTTAATTGAAGAGGGGGGGGGTCTTCAAATGGATTTTGTCTTAATTAGTGAGGTTTATCGAATAAAATGCCATTTGAATTGGGTCAGCTTTATAATATTTTGAGATTGATGCCTTCTTCAGATCGTCGATCACTTTACAAATTTAAATACAAATAAATGTCTCAAGCCGAAGATCGATATTGAAAAAATTGTCTAGATATATCAAAACAGAATTTCTATTTACACTTCCAAGAAATAAGGTATTCATATATATTCAAAAATTAAAAAAACATAAAAATGCCTGCCAGCGTCCCCATCCCTCTAAAATAGAACCCCCGGGGGATTTATTTCCGGAATACGGAAACCAAATTATCTGTCAGACTTGTTGATGGTCCGTCTCCTTTCATACCACAAAATTACTCCAACCGATTGAAAAGTGCCATCCCGACGATGCCTCATATTTGCGGCGCCAAAATGTGGCGTACAGCCGTTCAATGATCAAAATGTGTGGCACAAAGTTGCGATTGTAAGCGCTGAGCAGATAAAAAAACTTCAGCGGCTGTAGCTGCTCACTGTCCAATGCGTTGGCAGTGAAAAATTTGATCAAACAAATCACAAAACGGGCGATTCCACGCTAAACAAAATGGCAAAAGTTTATACGTAATATATTTATAGAATTATTTAATAATAATTAAAAATTAAATGAAAAAACAAATGTTTGCAGTATCCCTGACAATCACCGACAGTCTTCACCCCAAAGGGTTGGAGTTTAAAAGATATTAATCTATGTCAAGAAAAAAATGCCGATTTCAATTGGGGTTCAGCGAGACAGGGACTGGTCCCGGGTTTTCTCCTTGTCCCGCTGAACCCTAATTTCAATGCAAAGCCTTCGTAAAATGATAAGAATTGCAGTAAGTTTATTGTAATAAAAAATAAGGATACAGTGTGACGGCTTACAATGCAAATCCATGCACTTTGGTAGAGCAAAATGAACTTCAAATTCAAATGGATTAGCGGTGTCCGTCCGATCAGATAGACATTTAGCACAGATGCTGGCACTTCGACCAAATTGAGCAGCATTTCGATGGCGGACAATGTGAACAGTGTTGGCATTTCAAATTGACTGATGGCATCGCCATCAAAATTATTATTAGAATTGTTGTTGTTCATTTCGCCAGAAAGGTTGAATTTTTTGCGCTTTTTTCAAATGCGCTGCCTCAAGGAAGAGAAGAGGAGTAAACAAACAAAGTTCACACAAATTTATTAGGTAATTTACAAAAGAGGAAAAGCCAATTTAATTTAAGCATAAGACAACATTGTTGTGGGGTAGCTAAGGTCAGGGCTCTTGTATATCCCACAAAATTTCCCACCAAATTCAATTGGATTTCACACAAAAATGTCTCAGGTTTTTAATTATTAATACATGTGAGTTTTTCCCACAGAATACTGTGTCACATTCTCCTGAAATTTTTGTGTCTAAATAACATAAATTAATTTAGCAATTTCTTTAAAATTAATAATTCGAAGAAATGCTTTGCTTCTCCAACTAAAAATGTTTGAAAAGGAAAACGAATTGCCGCCAATTGATGGCAGATGTTTTGTTTTGCTTTTTTGCATATTGATTAAACTTAATAATTAGTGTTCGGCAAATGAGATTTTCGGTATTCGGTATCGGTATCGAAATACCAATACCGCGGTATATACCGAAAATACCGCGGTATTTCGGTATATACCGAGGATTTCGGTATAAAAAATACCGAATACCGATACCGTGCCGAACACTATTAATAATATCCATTTGCGTCATAAATAGGGTGTAGAATTATAGGCTACCAGACATTTGCGGACGGACATTTGCGGACGGACATTTGCGGACGGACATTTGCGGACAGACATTTGCGGACGGACATTTGCGGACAGACATTTGCGGACGGACATTTGCGGACAAAATGAAGGAAAAAAAAATTTTTTGTAATAAAAATGGAAAATCTGACAGGGCGGGCTCTCAAAATTTTCAATAAAAGGTTTTGGCCCTTATACTAGACTCTGCACATAAGCAAAGCATTTAAGAATAATAAGCGTAATGTGATTTTTTATTTTAAAAGCAAATTTTATTCATGGCTCTCAAAAAAGATAATTAATAAGTATGTTTATTTATGCGTCCCATTGATCAAATCCATTTGATGCTATGCGATATTGGGTGGCCCTAAAATGCAGAACAATTTGGTCTGGTTCGTGATTTGCACTAGAGATCGGAAAACCGGATCAACCAATTAATTAATTAATTAATTGATCAATTTATCGGTCCAATTAATTGGTATTTTCGACCAATTAATTGTTTTGTTCGATCTCTAATTTACACCTGCGTCGAACCTATAAAAATATTTCTTATCGCTTTATCAGATGAATGCATCAAACGAGCAAAGACTGATAAGTATGGGAAGTCGTCTTTGTTTTTGTACGCAACCAAAAATCCGATCAGAAAACTTGTTATTAAATGTATAAGTTGAATAGATTTTTCATAGCCTGTTAAGCCTTGGGCAAGCCATATTAAAAATTATTTTTAAAATAACAATTAAATTACGCTTATTATGTGTTATAAATAATGCTTTGCTTGTGTGCAGAGTCTAGTATAAGAGCCAAAACCTTTTATTGAAAATTTTGAGAGCCCGCCCTGTCAGATTTTCCATTTTTATTACAAAATAAAATTTTTTTCCCTTCATTCCGTCCGCAAATGTCTGTCCGCAAATGTCCGTCCGCAAATGTCCGTCCGCAAATGTCCGTCCGCAAATGTCCGTCCGCAAATGTCCGTCCGCAAATGTCTGGACGCGGAATTATATGCACATGCATATTTTTTTCCTGGAATGGCATGGGCCTGAAACGCACGAAAAACATGTTTTTAGCTTGGTTTGAAGCTTCTAGGATGGATATCCATATGCATATTTTGCATTTTTTTGCATATTTCGCGATTTATATGCATATTTTATGTGCATATTTCGGCATTTTCCCAATTTTTTAAAAATTGAACCCCTGAAAAATCGATTTTTCCATTTCTTTTTAAATTGTACCCCTAAAATTTCGATTTTTCCAAAATTCTGAAAAATGCACCCCTAAAAAAGCAAATTTTCCAAAATTCTGAAAAATGCACCCCTAAAAAAGCAAATTTTCCTAAATTCTGGAAAATGAATCCCTAAAACATCGTTTTTTTTGCCGAATAAAAATCAAAAATTTATTAGAAATTTTAGGTTTATGTGCATATTTTTCATTTTTATGTGCATATTTTGACATTTTTGGTGCATATTTTATGCGCATATTTTGCGATTTTATGTGCATATTTTTACTAGTGTTCGGCAAATACGATTTTCGGTATTTCGGTAAATACCGATACCGAAAAAAACCGAAATTTGAAAAAAGTCTCGGTCGGTATTTTGGTATCGGTATTTCGGTAAATACCGATACCGAAAAATACCATGAAAAAATTCGGTAATACCGCGGTATTTCGGTATTTTTTTCAAAATTACTTGTGCGTGTTGGCATTTTGTTTTTAGCTTGAATGTACCTGTATGTTGGTTTATCCTGAAATCTTATTCGGAATACATGACTTTACAACCATTATTTATTTGATTTCAGTTCGAATAAGAAAAATCCGATTATTAGATATGCGCTTATGCACAAAAACCCAAATATGCAAATAAAAGTCCCGAACAAACTTTCGTTAAGCAAACTTAGCTAGCCAAATTTCTAAAAAAAAACGTCCTAATTTTTTTTTAATTTTTTTTAAGTCAAAGATATACTGTAATTATGTGGGACGGGCAGGCGGTTCCGATAGGCGCCGCCGGGAAAATTTTTGAGCATTTAGCTAATTGTCGTAAAAGGGAATCATAAATCTTATTAAGTTACTTTTTTAATAGAATGTTACAGGTTGTCGCTGACTTCTTTTAATTCATAAATCAACTCGAAAAAATATAAAAAAAACAAGGAATACGAGAGAATTTTAACATTTATTTACATTGCATAAAAATATAAGTCTGAATAGATTTTTCATTATGAGGGCTTCGAACCCACACCATATATAACAATGTAACCACAGCAGAACCATTAGGCCATCCTGAATTATTTAGTTGGGCTGATTTATTCTATAAATTTTCATTTCCCACCACTTTCTCTTGTCACTTTTGCACTCAGATGTCCATTCTTAGCAGTGCATATTAATACCGAAATACCGAAAAATACCGCGGTATTTTGGATTGTTAAATCGGTATTTCGGTAAATACCGATACCGAAAAAAACCGAAATTTGAAAAAAGTCTCGGTCGGTATTTCGGTATTGGTATTTCGGTAAATACCGGACCGGTATACCGAAAAATACCACGGTATACCGATACCGTGCCGAACACTAATTCTTACACACCCTAGCCATAAATATCGAATAATTGCATTTCAATAAATAAATAATTTTATACTTTCTTTTTTAATTTTTGTTTTCATATTAGAATACCTAAGAGAAATTTTAAAAACGAAAAATTTGCAATAAAATTTTTAACTCAAAATATGATAAAGTAGTTAATTTAACCACATCCGACAACTACTAAGTAAAAAATAAATAAACAAGACGAAGTAGTTAAATAATTTATGCGAGTTATGCGCTTTACATATTTGCATAGCTAAAACAGAACTCATTGAGGCCGAAATTTTTAATTAAAATCACTAAATGATGAGGGGAGACCAAACAAATGCTTTGTTCATATTTGGAGGGGTCGAATCTTAAAAAATCTTAAATTCCTCATTTTTAATGTTTTTACATTTTTGCAGCTTAGTTATGGGGAGAGAAAGCCCAAAAAAGCATTTTACCCGAAAAATTTTGATTTAGAGCGATTTTAAAAACATAAAAATACCACAAAAATCGACTACCAACAAACCAGCAGTGCAAAAAAATAATTTGCAATTCCTATTTTTCAGTGTCCAACTTACTTTCGGCGTCCAAATTTACAATGGTGTCCATTTTTCCGGTGTCCAAGTGTTTTTTTCTAATGTCCAAAACTCAGGACACCATTTTAGGATTTAGCACATATTTTTCGAGTTTTTATTCATAATAATGTATAATACAATCTCAATGTTGCTAACACATTATTATGCCCAGAAGAAGTTAAAAATTAGTCACCAAAATGTACCTTCATTTAAATGCGCCAATATATTTCACCAAATAAATACCTTTTTTAAATTAAAAATAATTAAATACGAGAAATTCAATTAGTTAATCATCCATTTATTCATCCCCCCATTTATTTGGCTTGCTTCTTTTTTTTGTTGTTGTATCTTTCCAAAAGTCGTTGTGCCTTTGACAAATTGCAAATATTTTTTGGCGACAAAAACCAAAGTCCATTAATTGCTTGCCTAAAAATGGTAGGAATAATTATAAATCAAAATAAGTAATCGACAAAATTTTACCGGGCAATTTTGTCCTCAATTTGTGTGTAAAAATTGTTGCGCACTGTTGAATATGGGCCGAACGTTCGGTGCCAAATCCAACCAAGACCGCTTTCGCAGTCGCCAAAGAGCAGGTCGTTCAACGCTGAAGTCAACGC
>JAKKIK010002290.1:0-11863 GCA_024500135.1 Heterodera carotae
TTACCCGGGGTTGCCGTTTGTGGTACCGGGTAAGGGTTGTTTAACCCCTACCCGGGGGTTATTTAACCCCTACCCGGCCTTTATGGTACGGGCCCTGTAGAAGCTGAGCAATTAATCCATTCTGAAAAAAGTATTTAAAAATTTGAGTTTTTCGCAGTTGAAAATAGTAATTTTTTGAGAGTGAATAAATCGCTTAGCTTTTGCTGAATCATTGTTTCTACATATACACACATATTAACTTTCTTCTGAAGATATTAATATTTTGTAAGAATTGGTTGGGTAATAAAAAAGTTATTGCCCAAAAGACAATTAATTACTTATTTATTTATTTATTTTGTTTGTTTGTTTGGGACTGTCCAAAAGTGCCTTTAAAAGACAGTCAGCAGCAGCAGCAGCAGCACAATTGTGGCTTGGACTACAAATGGAGTTGTGGGGCCAGCAGCTCGACGCCAACCCAAATGCCGCAACTTTCACTAAGCGAACAAATGTCATGTGCCGTCGCCGTGCCTTTGTGCCCGCGGACATTCAGTGGCCATTTTCCAATATATTTAACAAATTCGAATTACGGCATTTTGGTCAGCAGATGCGATCAACAATTGCTGTGTTCGCCACGACGCGTGCTATTCTCAAAAAATGGGCCAACAAAATTGCGACAATTTGTTCTGTCAATGTCTGGTACCAAAACATTCTGCTGACACGAATCCGCTATCAGTTTTTTTGCACACCTTATCAACTTATGACCTTTTTTTATCATTTTAACATTAATTTTATAGTCCCCCCCAGAAAAAATTAAAAATTCGATTTGAGTTTTTCGAATCACTAATCAATGATTATAACTATGGTGTTTATTTAGACACCTAAAAAAGTTATAGCCTTTTGAAGTTGGTTCAATATCGGGTGCTCATTCAGTATCGGGTGATTTTCAAAATTGAGTGCTAAATATAAACAAATGTCGTCAGATGTCAAAACAAACAGCATTGTGATCACTGATCAATAACTTGAAACCTTCGAATTACGACTTTTTATTTATGAAATTCACTGATAAAACAATAAAACAGTGAAAAGGTGTGCAAAAGCTGATAAGGATTCGTGACCAGCACCCTCAAATACCGCCGTAAGAAAATTAAAAAACTATTCTATACTGAGGGGGGAGCAACGAAACAATTACGAATTGGAATAATTGAAATTGAAATACCACCCGCCCCCTCCCCTCCCCAAAAAAAGTGCGTCGCCCAATGGGACGGGCCATTGTGCGCAACGCAAATTGGCACCGGATTTTGTCTGATGGTTCGTGTCTTTGGCGTTTTCATTTACAAATCAGTGAGTTTTACTGAGTTTTCAATAAAATAACATGAAAAAAAAATAAAACGAACGGACATTCAGAGATGAGAATGGAGCGAGTGAATGGACGACACTGAACGAATACATTTCTCTCTCTTTCTTTCTCTCCCTCTTTTTCTCTCTCTTTCTTTCTCTCCCTCTTTTTCTCTCCCTCTCTTTCTCTCCCTCACTTTCTCTCCTTCTCTCTTAATCTCTCTCTCTCCCTCTCTTTCTCTCCCTCTCTTTCTCTCCCTCTCTCTCTTAATCTCTCTCTCTCTCCCTCTCTTTCTTTCTCTCTCTTTCTCTCCCTCTCTCTCTCTCTCCCTCTCTTTCTTTCTCTCCCTCTCTCTTAATCTCCCTCTCTCTCTCTCCCTCTCTCTAATTGTGATTTTTTCTCATTGTATATTTTTTGTATTTTACTTTTCATTTTCTTTTATTTTTTTCAATAAAAATGTATTTTTTTTGTTTTTACTTTGCCATCATTTGGTTCTCCCTGCCTCTCACACCTTTTTTGTTTTCGAATGCGTGCAAAAGCAATTGCCTTATTTTGTTAGCCATGGCAACGGAACAGCCGCCGATGGATGGGCAAAATGACAAAATGTTTTTGGATGGAAAATTTTTGGAATGAATGCCAACCAAAGAAATGCAAAAAGTGCTGCGCGACGGCGTTGGAAGCTTAGCCGCACAATCAATCAGCTCATTTTGTGTGCACTTTTGTCCATTTTATTGTATTGTCAAATTGCCATTTTCCAAAAATGTCGCCCCATTTATGTACTTTTACATATTTCCATTTTTACATATTTATTTTTAATATTTTCGAATGGAACCGAATGAGCTGACACAAAATTATGTGTTTAAAGCGTATGCGGACATCAAAAGACGTGCCGAAGAAGAAAAGTTCACCAAAATCGGCGCCAATTTGTCGCTTGTCGCCCATTCGAATGCGCCGTGGGCACGCAAATGCCCTTTTGTGCTTGCCCAATTGCGAACACTTAGGCAAAATTCCCTCATTTTGGACATTGGTCAGTCAGTGGCAGTTTCGGGACCGAACTTTGAATTAAATTTAAAATGAAACAAATTACTTTTCCATTAACAATTTTGGGCTGTGGCGACAATTTATACGCGTGCGACGGTTCTTTCACAATTGGAATGGACGTCAACGGACTTCGGAATGGAAAATCGCAAAATTTTGATTTTGTTTTGGCCGATGCGAATTGCCCGCCGTTTAGGTGCCAATTATTTGGTCAAAAGTCCCATTAAATTTGCTGAGGCATTGCTTCTCAACAAACAGATTCGAATGACGCCAAATTTATAGAAATTGGTTGTGTAAAAAAGACACAGTACAAAAACTTACGAGAAGTGGCAGAATTTAAGAAACGACCAAAACATCATTTTTTAAATAATCAAATTATTTCAGCAATTTATCCCATTTAAATTAATTTACATAATTTAAAAACATTCCAATTTAGGAAGGGCCTTTTTGATGCCGTTTTATTGGTGTCGGTACTCCATCACATTCCAAGCGAAGTAAAATCATTTATTTAGGTATTTATTCTTTTTATTCGCGCTACTTTTTGTTGAGGAAAAGCGTGCAAAATGTTTTCGAAATTGCCTTTGGCTTGCCTCAACAGACAAAAGTCGAATTATTACTGTCGTATGGGCAAAAGAACAAAAAACGGGCAAATTTCATTCAAACGATGTAATTTTAAATAAACAGACATTGTTGACTTTGAACTGCAAACAGTTCAGGTGTTGGTCCCTTACAATTTGGAGGACACATACAAATTGGGCAAGCATTTTATATATATAAATTAGTAATTTGTTTCATTTTAGAGAGGATGTTATTAAAAAACTGAATTATTATTATACATACAAATAGCAATTATACGTACACTTAGGGGGGAGGTGGGGGGGGGGGGGGGTAATAATGGGGCGTGGGATAATCAATCACTCTTGGCTACCGGTACGAACGCCGAATGGTCCGAATGCCGAAAATAGTATAACTTTCTTCCGATTTGCTTAATCATATCTGGCTCTAAATGCCTACGCATCGATTGGATATATTAATTAACGATTCTTTGGACATTGACGGCACATTCGGCGTTCGGACTGAGGCGTCACTCACTCATTTTGTAGCAAATTCAAACTTTTCAGGGCACACCGTGGAGATTCCCTTCAACAAGGAAACGACACGCGAGCAGCGCATAATGCTTGTTTGTAGCTAAAAATGTAAATTGGAGAAAAATGAGTAATTAAATTAATTAAAAGAATGCCGTGCCAATTCGAGTGAAAGTGCCGCCGAATTTTCAATGTCAGAATTATTTGCCGAAAAGTATCGGGCGGACAATGTTGGAAATGGTGCGCCGAGTTGGGTGGCTTTATCCGATGATGTCCATGGAATTTTATGAGCAGCATTTGCAGCTTATGGCCAATTTTCTATTTGACCGTTTGGGAGAATTGAAGCGATTAAAAGGTTATCTAAACATCAAACCAATTTGCCTTTCTGATCACTCACTGATCTGATCAAAACAGATTTCTCGCGCAAAAATATGGCGCCACCAACGCATAACCCGCAGGTGGTCATTTGCGACTTTTGTGTGGCCGTTTCCGTTTCGGTGTTTGACGATGCCTTTGCCCACCTGCGAATGATTTATCGGGACGTGCTTAAGTCGTTAAACACTTTTTACAATTTGCCTTCCTTTTCATCTGATGCCTTTCGCCACAGATATCGCTACTATCATTTGTTCACTGCTGAAGAATTGGGCCGCACGTTAACAAAAATTCGAACAAGCAATCGAAATTTCGAGAATTTCCTACTGATTAGCATCGAATACGAACTTGGCAATTGGTGTGCCGTTATCGAAAAGGCGGCGGAAGGACGCTCAAATGAAAAAGAAGAAGCATTTTAACGGTCAATGCATGGCAAAGCGTGCTGAGTCATTTGGCCACACCCGCCAATGTGGGCGTTTGGCCACACCCGCCAATGTCCTTAAAAATAAGCAAATATTGGCTTGTGCTTAATAAGCCAAAATAAAATAAATTTATTTATTATTTATTTTGAAATATTAATCATAGTATAGGTTGTCCAACACATCATCATCTAAACAGGGGTTCAGCGGGACCAGGGCAGCAAATCTTACTATGTCTAAAGCCGGGACTCAATCATTTTTCAGCTCTTAAATATTCGCCAGAAGCCGGACACATCAACTAACTATCTTCTAATATGAGTTAATTCACATGCTTTTAAACTCATGGATTACCAATCAAATAAGTACTTAAAGACTTGCCATATAGCATAGATTTTCACGCAGCTGTCTCTTACAATGGCACGACTTTTCAAAAAACCGAGGCCGGGCCTGTGAAACCAGGGGAACAAGACCTAATTTTTCAACCCGGATCGGGACCTAAAAAACCCGGAATTTCCAGACCTTGTCCCGCTGAACCCTACTACAAAGCCAACGTAATTATGTTTTCTTGAAAGTATACCCGATTTACCTATTGCTAAGACATATTTATATTGTTTTAAACATGCTATATTTTGATAAACATTTCTGAAAAAAATAATAAATAGATTTATATTATTTTGGCTTATTAAGTACAAGCCAATATTTGCTTATTTTTAAGGACATTGGCGGGTGTGGCCAAACGCCCACATTGGCGGTTGTGGCCAAATGACATAGCACCATGGCAAAGTATTATTAAGCATTCATTGTTCGCTAATTGATGGCTTCGTTTTGTCATCATTTTAATGAATTCCTTTTGTCTCTCTTCTTGGATTATTTCATTTATCCGTTTCTAATATCCCTCCCCCCCTCCCAATTTCCCGCCCCTCCTTCAAACTTTATCGGATTACATCGCTGTCATAATATTATTATGTTTTAGTTTTGTTTTTGCGAAAGCGATCGGCGAAACAACCGACGCTTTTTTTTTGTTTTTTTTTTGGGTGTCCAATCATTCAACATTTGACTCCCTTGTCAACAGTTTTGCTGAGAAAGGGATTAATTAATTATGGGCTTAGGGATGGGATCACTGACTCATCCAATCTACGCCCGGGGGGAGGACTGAGCCTTTATGATCCAAGGTTAGTATTATGTGGAAGACAACAGCGGTGTTTTGCACAGAGGGGAAGGTATGGACGAAAAGCTCACCCCGGGGGAGTCCAATTTTCCCCCGTCCGCCGTGGGAGCCGAGTCCACTTTTTGCCGGTGTCCGTCCGTCATTTTTGCCAAAGACCCACGAGGGGAGGAGTGAGAAGAAACCCTTCCGTTGAGAATTTTGTAAGACAAATTCCGAAATATTCCCTGAGGCAAGAAGTGCAAAAGATCTGCTGCTTGTTTATGCGGGAAGTCAGTCCAATTCGGGCATGAGCAGTTTCAATGAACGCGTCGAAGTTGACGAAATCGGATGCCATCGGCAACGGATGCAAAAGTAAGTGAAAACAAATGAACGGACAGAGCCAATTAATTGTATTTTCCGGCATTTGGCTAAAGTAAAATTCAATTAAATTTATATTATGGATTAGCAAAATGGAAAATGGCGAATTGATCACTTTCGCTTTGGGTGCATTTACCATCGTTTTGATTGCCGTCGTTGTGGTCTATTACAAATGCATTGACAGACGTAATTAAAATTTATAAGAATATTTAAATGCATCGATTTCTTTTATTTTTTCACTTTTAAGCGCCGAGGAAACGATTTTATTGAATTTAAATGAACGGCAAAAGGTTCGAAGTTAAGCCGAACAAAATTGATGAACCAATAACAGAACAGCAGCAGAGACACCTGTATAAACAAAAGAAAAGTGATTTAGGACAAACGAGCCGATAATTCTCATCTTTTTGGTTTTTCACTTTGTCATTTTGCGGTTCGTCCAAAATTAGGAAAAACTTTAAATAAATGAAAACAAAAAGGTGAGAGGTCATTTCATGCACTTTAGGAGATTTTTCGATAAAAAAAATATTATTTTTCCACTTTGTTCTTTTTGGGTCCGGGATTCGCATTGTTCGAAATGGATTAATCATATTCGTGATCAGCGACCATGAAAACTCCTTGAAAAGCATTAATTGTAAGAATAGAGAAAGAAGTGATCCGCAGCTAAAAGATATGTTCGGATTGAAAATTCTTATATTTTTCAATGTTAATACATAAATAAAAAAAGCAATTTCTACAATTCCGAGTATTTTTTTCAGCCCACCCATTTTTGGCATTTTTATTTTGGTTAAAAATTCGTTCCTTTCTTTTTCTTCATAATTGCATAAAGATTTCCGATTCAAATATTTGTGGGTTTGAATTTATTTCATTGTTCATTGTGTGACGCCCTTCCCAAAGGTCAGTGGGGTCACACACACACAGTAAGAAATTGATGAGCAATTATTTAAAGTGAGTTATTGTTTCAGTCCATAATGAATTCAAATGCTTTTTTTTCTTCGTCGGATTCCCACCCGCCCCCTCCCTCTCTCTAGCACTCCCCCCTTTCCCACTCCTCCCCCCTTACCCCTCTCTCTCACTTCATGCCGTCCTGACTGAACCAACCCCCCCCCCCTCCCTTTCTCTAGCACTCCCCCTCTCCCACTCCTCCCCGCTTACCCCTCTCTCTCACTTCATGCCGTCTTGACTGAACCAACCCCCCCCCCCCCTCCTCAATGCCTCCCTCCCATCGCACCCTCTCCCCTCCATTTCCCCGCTTCCTCTCCATCCATCAATGCTCTCGCGCACGCTATTCTTTTAAATTTAATTATGGACAATTCTCATCCATAAGATTCAAAAGTTAATTATTCAATTCTCAGCCGCCTTTTCCTTTGACTGTGCCGTGCCGTCGTTTCCTGTGATATTTAACAACAATTCCTTGTCATTCACTAAGCTGTGATGAGATAGATGTCTGCATTGAGACAAATTGATACGTTGATGATTTACAAATGTGAGAAAATGCCCCCCATCCCTCCTCTCGCCCAGCTACAATCATTCTTCTCTCTTCCGTGCCCCTACCACCCCCTCTTCTCTCTTCCGCACCCTACCGCCTCTTCTCTCTTCTGCGCCCCTCCCCCCTCTTCTCTCTTCCGCGCCCCTACCACCCCCTCTTCTCTCTTCCGCACCCTACCGCCTCTTCTCTCTTCTGCGCCCCTCCCCCCTCTTCTGTCTTCCGTGCCCCTATTCTCTCTTCCGTGCCCCTCCCCCCTACCCTCTCTTCTCTCTTCCGTGCCCCTACCCCCTCTTCTCTCTTCCGTGCCCCTACCCCCTCTTCTCTCTTCCACGCCCCAATCCCCTCTTCTCTCTTCCACGCCCCAATCCCCTCTTCTCTCTTCCGCGCCCCTACCCCCTCTTTCTTTTCCGCGCCCTACCCCCTCTTCTCTCTTCCGCGCCCCTACCCCCTCTTTCTTTTCCGCGTCCTACCCCCTCTTCTCTCTTCCGTGCCTTACCCCGCTCGACCAGCTACAATTTGAATTAGTTACATCATCATTTAGCTTCAAAAGGATGTATAATAACAGTCAGCAAACAGGCGAATATATTCCGAGCCAACAACTGCAACAGTTTGAACACCAATTTTGGGGTGTTCCGAGTGGTGGCGCGGGAAGCATTGCGGCGAGTGGACAACGGCTGCTTCGTAGTGCAAATGTGAGTTTGAACGGAATTGCAGCAAATACACCAAAGGCGACACAATTGGCATCGTTTTTAAAGCATCCGATGATGCCGTTGAGCAACGAACAGCAACAGAATTTGCACCAAACGGTCGGTGGAGCCGTGCCGATGAAAAGGGCACTTCAAAAAGACGAAAATGTTGGAGAGGGAAAGGGAGGAGGCACAACGGCAGAAGAGGAAAAGGTGGCCAAGATGAGGGGGGAAACGGAAAAAATGAAGGATTGATTTTGAGGAAAACCAACAGCCAAAAGCCAAACGGATGCATCTTCTATCAGCCGCAGAAAGTGCCCAAAGACGCGAAAGCGATGGCGAAAGTGGAGACGAGGAGGAGGAAGAGGAGGACAAAGAGGAAGAGGAAAGCAGTCGTACGACAAAGTGAGAGAAAGAGAGAGAGAGGGAATGGCAATGTTTATTAACCAAATCGAATTAATTAATTTGGGCAAGACTTTCAGGTCAAGCAGTTCAGCAGAAAACGAAGAGCCGCCAGCAACAAACTGTTGTTACTCATCGTCACTGCAACACCAACAGTCGCATCAATCGGCCAATTTGATGGTCACTCCCCTCCAGCGAAGTCAGCCCGCGTTGTCTACTTCGATCGTACCCGCTGATACTCGCGCGGAATTCATCCAATCATCCATTTCTATTTCAGGGTAATCCGTTGGCCCATTCGACCCCTTATTTGAGCGCCCTTTCGCTGAACTCCTTCCAACAGCCCCCGTTGGACTATTGGGGTAATTCTTTCGGTAGTGTCGCTGTTAAACTCACCGAACTTTACTTGCCCAACTGCAGGAGGGTTGCATCAAATGGCATTGGTCGCAGCGAATAAAAACATCGCCGCTGGGGGTGCCATTGTGCACAATCATTCCCTGGAGCAATTGACGCCATCGTCCACTTATTACAGTAACCTATATGGACAACAGCAGCAAAATGTACAGTGACACTTTTTTAGAATAATGAATGATTTATTGAGGCTTTAGCTGATGGCACATTATGGGGCAGGGACCGCAAGCGGCGCCGGTGGCATTTTCTCACAACGAACTGTCAAAGATTTTAAGCGTTTAAAAGACAAGGAATTTAATCACAATTCGGTTAACCATTTCCAGCAGCAGGGATATCAACAAATCCCTTTTCTTCAACACAATTCCTCCTTCAATAATTCGACCTATCAAAGCCGGTAATGAATTATAAAGTGAAATAAAATGGAATTTAATTGAATTAATGAAGAAGCATTGCAGAGACAGCGGAGTTGGCGGCAGTGTGAAGGTGGAACTGAAAGGTGACGGACTCAACAGATAGATGCAATCATCAATCAATCAATCATTTTCAATTGACAGAAGATGGGAAGAACGAGACGGGAAGCAGTACTTCGGGCTCGGATGAGAGTGCAAACAGTGCCATTGGCAGAGATTTGATGGGAATGCCGGGTGGACTGAATTCACAGAGTCCAAAATATATTTTTGAACTTCAGAGGCAAAATTTCCGCCTTTTTTCCATAACATTACCAGAGACGGTCAACAGATGCTCCATGACCTCGAAACAATTGAATTCGGAATGGTAGGAAAGCTCTAACAAAAGCAACATTATGTGCATATTTTGGTTGGTTCGCTTATTTTAGGTGCCGCCTCGACTTGCTCTGCTGAATTGTAACAAAAAATACCCAATAACATTGGCCGAAATTATTCGTCGTTTGGGATGGCCTGAACATCTGAACACTTCCTATTTGAGTGGCATTCTAAGAAAGTTTGGATTTAATTTAAATTATTTGAATTACTCTATTTTGCCTAGAGCAAAGAACACAAATGCCGGGAGGGAACTGCGAGACCGACTGAACAGTTACGGGTGCGGCATTGACCTGAAGACGGGGCGCCGCAAGAATTCATCAGTGACCACATTCACCACACTTTGTGAACGTAACAATTCAAAGCATTCAATTTGTAAACAAACAAATTCCGTTTTCAGGCGAAGCAATCCAAGTCAGTGGCCAATTAGCATTTTATTATTTGTCGGCATTATAATTGTTGGCCAAATAGCATATTATTATTTGTCGGCATTATAATTGTTGGCCAATTAGCATATTATTATTTGTCGGCATTATAATTGTTGGCCAATTAGCATATTATTATTTGTCGGCATTATAATTGTTGGCCAATTAGCAGTCGACATTGTTGTTGTTGTTGTTGTCCCAATGATTTGGTATTTTCAGATGGCCGATGACTTTTCCAAATTGGCTTCGGAGAGTTTTCCACACGAATTAATTGCATCGGAAATGAATCGTCGCGCCGCTGCTAAGTGCCCAGCAGCAGAACACAGTCGACAACGATTGGCTGATGTACAAAACACCAGGCAAACAAACATTTGCCAATAGCCCCGAAAATGTATTTTTTTCAGCCAAATTCTTCGCGAAGCGATCCAAATTCTGCAGCAGGGCATTGAAAATGAGACACTTCCCCACGTGCCCACCGATCAGATCGCGTTGATTGGCCCATCCGCCGACAGAAATGTTCTGCTCCCCACGACTCTAAACGGCATCAAAAACTTCTCACGGGTCAGTGAATATAAACCAATGGAAAGGCATTATTCATTCATTGACCGCCGCCTTTATTCATTCTTCAAAAAGTTGTCCCACTGTTTCGGCAACCGAACTGTGATGGTCGCCTGGAACACTTTGCTGAATGTATTCCAGAAATGTGAACAGTCATTGGGCGAAACTTTGAACGACATTGAGGCATTGCCCGGCACTTCGGTACATTTGCACTTACATTAATTATTATAATACATATTTATGTTTGCCGATTCATTTGCGGCGATAAAATTGGCGTCCCTTACCCTTTTGCCAAAAGTGGCACTTATTTGACGCATTTTAGCGCTAACCTAAACATATTGATATCCGCTGAACGAGCTAACAGCTTTGCACTTAAACACTCATATACGGATTGAAGGACGTATTTTGAAAACCCTTAAAATGCATTTACACGACGGACTCATAAAAATCTCATTGCTCAAAAATCTCAAACAAACAACCTGCGCCGACGGCGCCGCAAATGTCGTATCATTTTATATAATGACATTTATGGTACTTGTGGGTTATGTGTCAACAAAAAAAAAAAAAGAATTTAATTTTGTAAAAAAATTATTTCTAGGGGTATTTTGGGTCGCAGAATCCGAATATGAGTTCCATTCTAACAAATTCCGAACCCCGGACCCGAATTCGAACAAATTTTGATTTTCAATTTAATTTAATTCCTAATTGTATCAGCAATGATATGAAAAGAATGTCAGTTTGGCGGCATATAGTCTACGATATTTTGTAAAATCTCGTCGAATTCATCAACACCTCTGCGCTTGCAGGCTTGGCGCCACAAAAACTCGCAGAAATAGCTGTCCAAAACCAAACAGCATGAAGAAGGACAACGGCAATATATATAATTAAATTGAAAATCAAAATTTCAAAAGTTCTAATGTTCGAATTCGGGTCCGGGGTTCGGAATTTGTTAGAATGGAGCTCATATTCGGATTCTGTGGCCCAAAATACCCCTAGAACTAATTTTTTTACAAAATTAAATTTTTTTTGTTGACACAACCCACAAGTACCACATTTTATTTAGGCTTTTGATCATTCGAATTTAATGATATACATATATTATAAGAATTGATTATTCAAATTCACATATTCAGAATAATGAGACGCACCAAATACTGTTGCAGAAGATTCGTGAAGAGCGAATGGGTCGGGAATAAGCTACTATTAGAAAAGCGGCAGAAAGAAAGGATGAGTGAATGGGTTTTGTCGGGTCATTTTTCGAATCAGACTGACAAGGGAACCACTTGAACTGTGAGTCGGAAAATGCATATGTGCCATATACCATTCGATAGAGCAGGGTCGACTTCTTGTGTGAATTTTTAATTA
>JAKKIK010002291.1:0-11858 GCA_024500135.1 Heterodera carotae
CGAGTCCGGAGTTAGAAATTAGTCGAAATGGATGCCAGAATAGGATTCTACGCCCCCGTTTACCCCTAGGAACACCTTTTTCTTGACTTTGAAAATTTTTTTTAATTTTTTTGAAAAAGGGGGGGTACAAACTTAACTATTACCGGATTTTTTTGAAATTACCCAACCACGTGAATGCAGGGAAAAAATATATATTTACATAAAATTGGCATCCCCACTGAACATGAATCGGGTGCATAGTTTTGATGTTGAAATAGATTTTTTAAAATTTTAGACTTTTCGACTAAATGTTCGAATCGAGTCGGGGTTCGGATTATCGAAATTGACGTGGGATTAATAATCAGTGACCCTGAAACCCCTATAATACATTTAATGGCTTTCTAAAATTAAATTTTGTTTCTGACAGATGACAATTACAGCTGTGTCAATTCCATTCTTATTTTCCATATAATTTCTTTTGTTCTCTAAATAAATAAACATCAGCATATTCCGTTGATTTTTAGTATTTGTTTCAGGAATTTGTACTACAATAAATTTATTTTGTTTGTTAAAAAATGGTGCCATTTTCTGGTCTCAAAGGTGTCGCCATTCGTTTGATCGATGGAACAGAAATTCCTTTGATCGGATTGGGAACGTACGGATTATGGAACCAAAAAGATGTTGATATTGCAGTTGATGCGGCGCTCTCAAATGGTTACCGTTTGTTCGACACTGCAAATTATTACCAGAATGAAAGGGAATTAGGCATTGCTTTTAAGGTCATTGGAACAGAAACTTTGGCTTTTGAAAACCATTTTTAATTTTCAGAAATTATTGCCCAGACATAACTTGAAACGAGAAGACATTTTCATTGTGACAAAGGCAAATATTTGTTCTCCACATGTTGAAGACAATGCCAAAGAAATGGTGGAACATTCGATCCAAGCCTTACAGACAAAGTTAACATACAGCAAATTACTATAATTTGGTTTTTTATCTTTAGCTACATCGATTTGTTGCTTGTTCATTATCCAAAGGATTGGGGGACTTCTAATAAAAATCCGAAGAATCCGGAACACAGAATGCGCATTTACCGTGTTTTTGAACACTATAAAGGTTGGGGTGTTCACTACTTCTTCTTTTTTTTTTTTTTATTCAATCACCGTTTTTTTTTTGTGTAATTTTTTACTGATCCACTTCTATAGACAAAGCTTTGGTGCGCTCTATCGGTGTTTCTAACTTCGAAGGTCAACACATCGACGAGTTGTGGGATAAAGTGAAACATCGACCGTCTGTCAATCAGTGCGAATTCCATCCGCATTTGACTCGGACAAATTTGAGGGAATACTGCAAAAAGAAAAATATATTTTTCCAGGTCCGAGACTTATTTTCTATTTGTGAAAACTCACTCTCTTCAGGCCCACACTCCGCTTGGTTCCAATTCGTCGTCTCTTTATGAGGATCCGCTCATTGTTTCTACTGCTAAAAAACACAACGCAACCATTCCAGTGAGTATAGTTTTATAATAGTGTGAATAGTCTCCTTGTCGATTGATTTAAAAGACTAATATTTATTCTACGGAATACTGATCACAATTTAAAAATTTTATAGCAAATACTGCTGGCATTTTCTTATCAGCAAGGAGTTGGAATCGTTCCAAAATCGAAGGTGAGTGACATTCACTGATTTTGTGAAGGAGAAAATTTCTTCATTGGAAAGTCTGCTTTCAATATCTAAATTATGTACAAAAACAGCCATTTATCCAGTTTGCAAATGGGACAACTCTCTTCCATTCCCACCCCGGAAATCGAGAAAAAGATACCTTTCGGTTTTTTCAATTAGTGAAAAAATATCGCTAATGTATGAGCATCCACGGACATATAAACGAAAAGTCATATCTCAATACGACATTGGTTACATTAAGTTTAAAATATTGGTTACATTAAGTTTAAAATATTTTTAATTATTGACTTTTTTAATATATTTAGAATCCAGAACGAATTTCTTCAAACATTGGTTTTCTCGATGTTAAATTAAGTCAAGAAGAAATAGCTCAATTGAACGCCCTAAACAAAGAGAACAGATATTCGGATTGTGATGGTTGGAATGTCTTATGACCATTGTCGTAAGATTTTATTTATTATCATTAACGAATAAATATTACACTGAAATATTTTTCATTTGGTTTCTGTTAGCTTACAATTAGCTCCGTTTTTTATCCTTAATTTATAATAAAAAATCTTTAAAAAATTGTAAGGTTTTTATACGTGAGATGCGATATAAAACTATAAAAATTTAAGGTTTTTATACGTGAGATGCGACATAAAACTTACGTTTTGGCCAAGGCAATTCTCGAGAGGAAGGACATTCTCTTCGGGTCGGCCGAAAATCTCATCAAGCCGCAAGCGATGAAGGAGAAGGAAGATGCATGGGAGGCCGTGCGCACTGAAATGATTGAGCAAGGCTTTACCAATTTTGAGCGCAAGTCATGGCGTGACGTGCGGAATCATGACTGGCAATACTTGCGACGTTCGGCAGTTGCAAAACACGAGCACAATCAGAAGGCAGGCGTTGAAATCATCCATTACAACGAGGCAGGTGCTATTTGTCAATCCACCAAAGCAATTTTTGGACAGGTGGACAAAGTTGTCTTCGAAATAATGGGCACGGATGAAGCGCCACTTTACGACGGTTTAAGCAACGAATCCAACATTGGCTTGAACAACTTTCCAAATGATCAGCAATTTCAGCAGAGTGAGTTGGCTGACTCGTCCTACTTCTCACAATCAGCACTAAACATGAGCTCACCGCGAGCATCAAAAGTTGAAGACCAACGGCAAATGAATTCCGTCCTGAGCCAGCCCATTGCTGCTGGGCCATGCCAACTTTCTCGCGATTCGGCCCAATCAATTGGATTTTCTATTGAAACGAAACACTTCCTGGATTCAACTGAACAATGCCCGAAAACCAAAGGTGCTAATTTATGAGATTAACAAAATACTTTAAGTCGAAGTTTTTACCGTATTTCCTCTAATAAAGCCTCGGAGGCGGGCTTCTATTGTATTAGTATTAGAGGGAGCGACTTCATTTTCATTCCCCTCCCTAGTTGACTTATTTTTCAACATGATTTATAAATTGGAATAAATGATTTATTTAAAGTATTTAAGAGGTGGTTTCCAACACCAATTTGCCTTCCTGCAGCGAAATTCAATCGGATCTTTTGCAAAGTATCATTTCATCTTCCTCGTTTATAAATGCTTCTGATTACAACGAGAGCAGTCCAACTCAACCTTCGGTTTCTCAACCAATGGTCAGCTCACAATCAGTGTTTGGCAGAAAGCGGCCTCACTCCTGTTCATCGGCATCCGCAAAATCGACGGAGGATGAAGTGACCGAGGCAAAATTGCGTCTCCTTATGATGCAAATCCGAAGGGAGGAGATATTGATGCAGCAGGAGACGTACAAACTGGCCCAGGAGGAAGCCAAACTTCGTCAAGAAAGAGCCAAGGCGGAACTTTTGGAGATGCAGCTGAGGACAGAGCGAGCCAAATCGAAGGGACTGACATTGTAACAGCCTCTGTAAGTATGTCATGGTAGGTCGTCAGTCTGAAGTGATTGAAAAACGCTTAACCTTTTAATAACACCCTTATTATTATAATAAGCCGTGGCAAAAAAAATTACACTGAATATTGACTGCCTCACCTTCGCTATGGTTTATTTCACCTCTGGTTTGGTCATTAAATGTCCCTTCCCTCCCTTTATTGGGCCGCAACGACCCGTTACTTTTTTTCATTGTCAAGAGGGGCGAGTGTGGAGGGGGGCGAACGGCGCGTGCTGCGCTGCGCCCATATATTAATCTTAAATAAATATTGTAGTAGGAGAGACATTTTGGAGCAAAAGAAAATTATCCATCATTATGAATTGTAATTTTGTTTATTTATGCTTTCTTTCATTACGCTACGGTCTTATCAGCGGAGCAGCCATTCGTTATTTTTTTCAAATGAATTAATGTTGCACTCCTTTTGAAGCCCATTTAGGCCTTTGAGCATCATCCCGCGAATGATCTCATTTGATGTCCTTTAATTTACTTTCGAATTGACAAAACCATAATAATTATTGTATTAAAATGTCACCATAAATGGCCATTCATTGTCTTTACTTGTTAGTTAATACCAAATTTTACTTTATATGCATTCCTTTTGCATTGGCTCCTGCAAGGATTCCATGTTATATCCTCTTTTCCAAATTTAAATTTATCCTTTTTTTTGCTTTTAAAAACATTTGGAAGGGATGGGTTTAACCGCTGTTGCGGGTGGTGATAAGCACTGCGGTGAGGATGGACAGTGTTTAAAGAAGTGCGCACTATCCGTGGAAGGGATGACTTGCTCCTCGTGTGTGGCTACAATTGAGAAGCAAATTGGGCTTTTGGCGGGTGTGCGATTTTGTGCCTCCAATTGTCTTAATATTTCCTTTTAAGGCGTACATTCTATCAACGTCGTGCTGATGTTCCTTAAGGCCAACGTTGTATACGACGACAAAGTCACAACAGCTTCACAAATAGCTCAGGCCATCGACGACCTCGGCTTTCCCTGCCAAGTGATTGACGATAATGCCAATGACAATGAGCGGGTTAACCTCCTCGTGAGTCTCCCGATTTGTTGCGTTGCATTTCCGCTCCCTCTTTCGATTGGTGGGATGAGCTGCTCTGCATGCGTTAGGCGGATTGAGTCCCATGCCTTGGCGTTGCGCGGCGTCGATTCTTGTTCCGTGTCGCTGCACACCTCCGTGGCAACCATCGAATATTCCTCGGCGCTTGTTGGTCTCCGAGACATAATTGACCGCATCCAGGTGCAACGCACAAAATCCACCCAGCATACAATGAGTTTGCTGTTTGTCAGTCTCTCGGATACAGTGCCGAGTTGGCCTCTCGCGACAATCGACTGAGGCGATTGGGACATGAAGATGATATTGTGCGGTGGCGGACATCCTTTCTCATTTCGTTGATATTTGGGATACCGGTGATGGCCTTGATGGTCTACTACCACTGGATCCTTAGAACCCCGATGAACCACGAGCAGCAAGTTCACATTTTTGTTCCCGCACTCTCTCTGGACAATCTTATCCTCTTCGTTTTGGCAACACCCGTCCAGGTGAGTAAATGATATTTGGAGTGATATGGAGTAAAATTGAGATCCTTTTGAAAAAATTAAGTAAATATTTGTCTTTTTAAAATCTCACTTTGTTAAGATCATATGAGAATACCTTTTTTAGGTTTTTGGAGGTCGGAATTTTTACTCGCAAAGCTGGAAAGCGCTCAAGCACAAAACAGCAAATATGTAAATTTTTCATGATGTTTTATATACATGATTGAATTTAAACCTCATAACAGCACTGATCCGGTTTTCCCCTTTTAGGGATGTGTTGGTGACGTTGGCCACTTCGATTGCCTACGTTTATTCTGTTTTTGTCCTCGTTGTTGCTATTTTGTTTGGTTGGGCGTCCAGTCCGATGACCTTTTTTGATGTACCACCAATGCTTTTTGTGTTTATTTCGTTGGGTCGATGGCTGGAAAATAAAGCGAAGGTTTTTACATCCTATGTTTTTAATATAATTTATTTCTTTTAGGGAAAAACTTCCGAGGCTTTGAGCAAATTGATGTCAATGCAGGCGAAAGTGGCAATTTTGGTCACCCGAGATGAGAAAAGTGGACAAATCACTTCTGAGCGAGGCATTGACACTGAGCTGGTGCAAAAGGGCGACCTGATAAAGGTTGTGGCAGGAGAGAAAATTCCCGTGGACGGAATTGTAGTGGAGGGTAAATCGTCAGCGGACGAGTCACTGATCACTGGCGAGTCAATGCACGTTGTCAAGAAACCAGGTTGCCCCAAATTGTTGTTTTTTCTGCTAATTTCGGGCTGGATTGCCAGATTCTCCTGTCATTGGTGGCTCTCTGAATCAGTCCGGCCTTCTCATCATCCGTGCCACTCATGTCGGCCAAGATTCGACACTCTCCCAAATTGTCCGTCTCGTTGAAGAAGCCCAATCGTCTAAAGTTTTCAGTGTTCATATTTTTCTTAATGCCTTATTGCGTTTTAAAGGCACCGCTTCAGCAAACGGCGGACAAAATTGCCGGTTATTTTGTGCCATGCGTTGTCCTCCTTTCCTTGGTCACATTTATCGTTTGGCTTATTGTTGGAATATTTCAAAGCGAGCAATTGAATCATAAAATGACATCTCTTACAAACGCTTCACGCCCTGGGTTAGGTTTTACTTTCGATTCTTGACAATTGTTTTTTTCAGTTTGTCTCAATCTCCGACTGATGGGATAAGCGTTGAACAATGGGAGTATATTTTGCGCAAAGCTTTTGAGTATGCGATCACTGTATTGTCCATTGCCTGCCCTTGTTCTCTTGGGCTGGCAACACCGACGGCCATTATGGTTGGCACGGGAGTCGGCGCTCGAAATGGCATTCTGATCAAGGGCGGAGAGCCATTAGAGCAAGCGAGAAAGGTTATTTAACCGATTGACATCTAACTTTAAGTGCTATTACAGATCCGAACGGTTGTGTTTGACAAAACTGGCACAATCACTGAAGGGAAGCCTCGTGTTGTCAAGCTGTTTACCGCTTTGCCGCCCAGCCAACTTTCGGCCCATCGGTTAGCACTTCTAATGGGCAGTGCCGAGTCGAACAGTGAGCATCCTATCGGTGCAGCGATTGTCCGTTTTGCGCAAGAAGTGGGCTCAATATCTTTTGACTGAATGTGTGGGCATTTGTGCATTTGCTTTGCCTTCGCTCAGCTTCTTCATAACAGCCGTTGGGCCAGGGTCTCTAAGTATCGAGGCCAAGCCGGGCTTGGTCTTTGCTGTGAAGTTTCCGATGTTTCCGTTGTGTTAAATGAGTCCATTGCCACTGTGACTGAAAGGGAATGGTCTCAAGTGAAATTTGACGGATTGCCTTCTTCGCCATCTCATGATAAAAGGAATCAAGTGGAATTTGTTTCGGTTGCTCCTAAGGTTTATTTATTTTCACTAATTGGAATGATATTTCCATTCCCAGGCAATCATCGACGAAAATGAAGAAACGCTGAACACTTTGGAACAGTTTTCCGTTGTCATTGGAACTGAAAAATGGTTGGCCGAAAATGCCATTCCGACGGACAATCATTTAACGGCGGTTTTGAGTGAAGAACGTCAAGCGGGAAACATTCTGACACTTTGTGCAATTAATGGTCTTTTTAGGTTGTGAATTCCTCTTAAATTTTTCTGTTTTTAGGTAAAGTTGCAGCTCTTATTTCAATTTTGGACCAGGCAAAACGCGAAGCGCCTTTGGCAATTTGGGCATTGCATCGCATGGGAATGAATGTGGTGCTGCTGACGGGGGACAATGCGAAGACTGCACAGGCTACCGCGAAAAGAGTTGGCATTCGGGAAGTGTACGCGGAAGTGTTGCCCAACCAGAAGAAGGACAAAATTAAACAGCTTCAGGCGAGTGAGGGGGCGCCGTATTGGCGGCGCATAAACAAAGCAAAGTAATCGCCAAAATAAGACACTGACTACATTTCTTTTTTTAACACTTGCTTTATCTCATTACAGTCACAAAATCGTGTGGTTGCTATGGTTGGCGATGGAGTCAATGATAGTCCGGCCTTGGCCGCCGCTAATGTTGGAATTGCAATTGCTCGAGGGTCTGACGTTGCTATTGAAAGTGCCGGAATTGTTCTAGTCAAAGTCTGTTTATTCAGACCCGTATCAAAAAAAATTGGGATGTGGTGCAGGAATGTAACCAGGATTAGTTTTGGATGGGCTACTTTGTGTTTTGGGGCGCGGGCAGGGTGGGTGCTTTTTTAAGGTGGGGATGGGTACGTGACTCCTCGCCCCCCCCCCCCCCCCCCCCCCCCTTCAGGATACGTCCATGATGTTTTGAATTCCCTCCCCCGGTACAACTAGATTCCATAGTCATACATTTATTGCACAGTTTTTCTTCATCTTTCTGTTTATTACAGAATAATTTGATTGACGTGGTCAGTGCCATCCAATTATCTCGCAAAGTTGTCCGTCGCATTCGACTTAATTTGTTTTTTGCCTTTGTGTACAATGCCATCGGTGTCCCATTAGCTGCCGGTGTTTTTTCCCCCTGGGGCGTGCACATTCAACCGTGGATGGCCGCTGCCGCAATGGCACTCTCCTCCGTGTCCGTTGTGAGCAGCTCGTTGTTGTTACGGAAATTCAAGTAACATATTTACATTTTTGAATGTGTCACATTTCTTACAATTAGTAAGACCTTCTTGGCAAAAATATACATTAGTAAGACCTTCTTGGCAAAAATATACGGATAATGTGTGCTTTCTGACACCCCAATTTCCATTGTTATTTTAAGAAAACCAAATGAACATTCTCTGGCAAATGCAGAGTTCAGACGGTATCGGAAGAATGTGATTGGACAGGATGGAGTTGGGATCAATGTGTATAAGGGACTGAACCGAAGAGAGGCAAAGAGTAGCACTGAACAAACGGATTTGTCGGCATTGGAACGTTTTGCTTCTGACAATGAATTGGACGACAAGAGGAAATTGTCAGTTGGTGCTGTCCGTTGGAAAACCAAAAGAGGTGCAACGAAAAGCCGTTCACCACCCCATCCGAATGATGAGAAGAATTTTGCGGATAAATCGGCCTCTGAACGGTCTGTCGAAAAAGACGACGCGTTAATTTTTTTTCACCTTTCTCTCACCACGTTTCAGTTTTCTTTCTTCTGACAGTGATATGAGCGATGATGATGGCGCTTCTTTAAATGACAGATCCAGCGCAAAGGCAAAGCTATTCGCACAAGTCTAGCACTTAATTGCGAATTGACCATCGCTAATGGCTTTTCTAACTTTGTTAGCCACAACTTAATTTGCTGAATTTGTTTACCATTCCCATTTCTTTCTTCTCCAATAATTACTTATTGTTTAACCCGGTTGAAAATAATAATAATTCATTTTCACTTTACATACACCATCGTTTAGTTAATTCACAATTCTTGCCTGTTTTCAATTTTCACATATCAAAGATTTATGAATTTTACATTTTGCTGTCATACACTAAAAATTATTTCTTTAAAAGTTTCCAAATACAAATACACACTATTAGGTATTAATTGAAAATACAAAAAAAAAAACGATTTGAGATAAAAGAACGGCTTTAACACTGTTGAAGTGCAAAGAAAGGCGTACCAATCCCAACGAACACCGGGAACTCGAACATTTGTAATAAAAATATTTTATTCACGAATGGTCATTCATTGGTACTTCCGGGTTATGCTACATCCCCTCAAAAAATTTTTAAAAATCGTAAAGGTTTTCAAGGGGGTACTAATGCACTTTACCCGACATAATTTTTTTTTTTTTTTAATTGTAAAATTGTTTCCTGACATTTTCAGCATCGCTGATTAATAATCTGGCGTTCATTTCAACTAATTTCAAAGCCCGGACCCGAATTCGAACTTTTGGTCGAACATCGAAAAACTTTCAAAAATCAATTTGCAACGCCGAATAGGTGTCGAAGTACAACAAACATACTCCGTCTTTTTTAATTTTTGGTCTCAAGTCGCGGAATTGGAATTGTATCGCTGCGAACATTGATATTCGTTGATTTTTCACTATTGCGACTTGTTGAACTTTTATTTTTGAATTTATATTACAATTAATCAAGACCGACTAGGTTAAAATGAATGAAATTGCATGCTCGTCTTTTCAATTACAAATGTGAATATGAATATGCAGCAGGTTTGTCATACATTTATAATTTTGAAAATTTTTCGATTTTCGACCAAAAGTTCGAATTCGGGTCCGGGGTTTGAAATTGGTTAAAATGAACACCAGATTATTAATCAGCGATGCTGAAAATCCCAGGAAACAATTTTACAAGAATTAAAACAAAAAAAAAGATTATGTCGGGTAAAGTGCATTAGTACCTTTCAAGGGTGCCGTTTAATTTGAAGATAGGTACTTGTCTAGTTTACGTCAACAATTTTTTGGAAAAACTCAAATTATAAAAAGATGTTTAAAACAAGTTTAAGTGGGTTTTCGGGGTCGCTGATCCCGAATCCGACATCCATTTCGCCCAATTCCGAATCCCGGACCCAAAATCGAACAAAAGATCGAAAATTCTAAAATTTTTCAAAATCAATTTCGTGTCAAAATGCCTGAAATGGCCTTTCATGGTTGTTGAGACGGTAAGTTCGAATTCCGGACCAGACTTCGGACAAAAAGTCAAAAATTCTAAAAAATTTCTGAAAATTTTTCCCTGATTAATTAAAATTTTCGATTTTACTTATAGCAACTAGAGACCGGAATTTTGAAAAACCCGGGAACGGGACCGGGACTAGACAAGTACCTGAAGGGGTATATATCGTAGATTATATAATAGATTTATGAAAAGTATTTAAAACCCAATAAATTTTTTTAAGTCGAGTTTTGTATCCAGTCAAGACATTCATGATGAGACAAACCAATTCAACTCCGCCCTCCATGAAACCCAAGGTCTCGAGGTGTCTGTGGCTCCATGGTCTAATTGTAGCCCCCCCCCCCGCCTTGGTTTTCTATTCGTCATGATTTCGAACACTTTAGACATTCAAAATTTTATTATTTACAGCATAATTTCTGTTGCCCCTTTCTGATCACTCATTGAAATTCTGTACTAATTTTATGGTTTTTGCCTTCGTGCTTCTGCTTCTCCGCGTTTTGGATCCACAGCAGATTGTCCTCGTACTGCTCCTTTCTCCATTCACTGCCAAAAAGCAATTATGTGCTTTGACATGGTGGCACTGTACACGTTGATGTCCTCCATGATCACTGGCGTCTTCAGATGGTCCAAGCCGCGCAATTTGCACAACGTTTTCCAAGCCAAAATCATGTAGCCGGTGAATGAGTAGAGAACGCGTCCATCGTTCACGTGATCTGAACACAAACGGGTGATCAGGGACCAGATCAGTCCCGATCAAAAAATGCCCACTGATGACAGAGTTTTTGACTAACCGAGCAAAAATTTCTCTTTGGAATCGGCCGCAAATGGATCAATCGTATAGGAGGCACTGGCCGGCACGGCATCACCTCCGCCACCCGACTAACGCCCATTAACCACTGGCCAGTCTTGAGAATGGTCCCATTGCCACCTGTGGACGAGGCATACAATAATTGCGACTGATCATTGCGGGCGATCAGTGACCTTGCTTCTCGGGTTTCGCTCGCCCACTTCTCTTACCAGGGTGCCTTCAGCTGGTCTGCCGCTTTGCTGTTCATCAGTCCGACATTCACATACATTTTGTTCATATTCGGACGAAGGATTGCCTTGAGTTATGAAGCAAGGATTATTTATCTTTGAGCTTTATGAACTCGGCTTTTTGCCCAAATCATTTCTTTCTCGGCTTGGTCACTTCACAATTTTATTTGGTCTCATTTTTGTTTCTATATTTCCATGGCCACCTGCATCAGCGCGTGCGGTGCAATTTCCACGGTCAGTGCGTTCGGCGGAATTTTCTGCAGTGCTTCGTTTGGTCTCCGGTACTGAAGTAAACACTCACTTTGAGGTCCGTTGTTTTTGCTCTGGCACGGCGCGACGCATGGCAGTCAGCATAACGGGCAAGTAGAACGGAATGCCAGAGGAGTCAACTTATTTGGCGAATACGCCCTCAGCTTGTCAGCACTTCAGTAACCAATGCTAATCGCCTTAAATAAGACGCGCGTTTTTTTAATTCGCTGACCTTTGCCAAGAAAGACAAAAGATTCTCCTATGATATTCTGGATGGAATGTTGCTTCTACTCTACTGTTTATGATCCACCTGAATCGCCATGTCGGCGGTGTACGCTGAGCCGTCGCGGATATCGGACGTTTCTCGGAA
>JAKKIK010002292.1:0-11854 GCA_024500135.1 Heterodera carotae
CCCCCCCCCCCCCCCCCCCCAGGGATGTGGCCCGGGGGCAAAGGCCGGGTCCCAAAATAAAAACCCCCCCCCCCCCCCCCCCTCCTAGGGATGTGACCGGGTGCTAAGGACAGGGTCCGAAATTACAGACCCGCCCCCCTCCCCCCCCTAGGGATGTGACCGGGTGCTAAGGACAGGATCTGAAATTACAGACCCGCCGCCCCCCTAGGGATGTGACCGGATGCTAAGGACAGGGTCTGAAATTACGGATTCCCTAACCCGTATCCCCAAAAAAATCCGGAACAGGGACACCAAAAAAGTACCATCTAGAATCAGGAATTTTTCCGGTAAAATTAATATCCTCAATTTCACAAATTTTACCTCACTTTTCAAATTCATGCTGAAAATTCAATCAAAAATCGCTGAAATTCCCCTGTTCTGGGAAAAAAACCTGTGGGCACTATAAAAAAAATTCCGTTCACGGATGGTTGTGAATTTATAGCTTAGGCAACTGGTTGACCAATTTCTTGTATAAAATACCGAAATTTATTTAAAAATCCAAATGGTATTGTGAATTTGCATTTTTTTTTTGCGTAAAATGCTCATTTTTGGCCTAATTATTTTCTAACATTTTGTGTCACAATCACCCAAATTAAATTTTAAAAAGGTTACAAAACTATTTTTGCAATTTAAATTTCAATTTAATTTTATTTATAAATTATTAAGCTTTGTCCTAGCGGAACATTTTGCATGCGTCCAGCACTGTCAATGTTACCGATGCACTGCGTGCATGCCGATTTTGTTAGCAATATTACGGCAGCATTGGAAAGGGGGTAGGTCTCAAAAAATAGAAAAAAGCATCCTCTATTAAAAAAAATTAATTACCTTATCTTCGAGAATAAACCCCCAGGGGCTATATTTTTCAATTACACGCTAAAGGGGCGATTTTCTGACATTTTTAATAGGGGAGCGCAATGTTTTTCAACTCAAATCAAAGAGGGGGGGGGGATGAGGCTTTTTCGGAGGGGGGTGAACTTGTTTTCAAGGGAAGGGGCTCTATTTTGGGGAGGGGAATTTTTTGGGGAGGGGATTTTGGTTTGTTATATGGGGTGAAGGGGGGGAGTACTGTATTTCACAAATACGGTAATTTTTCTTTATTTTTTGTATAATTTTTTGTAAATTTTTTAAGAAATACCAATTTGGGGGTCCATCTTGAGCAGGTCGTGCCACTGCTTGCTGTTGTCGCGTTGTACTTGATATTTTTTGTTCTGGTAAGTTGAAAAAAATTCGGAATTTAGAAATATTCATTTAATTTTTAAATGTGCTATTCTCAGTTTATCGTATTAAAATTTCAACGACATTTTTTTGGCGTGGGACGCTATGGTCTGTGATGGATCAAGTTTTTGGACTAAACCTCGAGAATATTGCGGGGTTGGGGGGCCTAACCCTAATTTGAACATTTGCAAATACGAGAGTTAATTAAGCACGGACTGTACGATCTCCGCCATTTTGAGGTCTCCTTCATTGGCCCAAAAGTTTATAGACTAGGTCGATGTATATATACACCGTAATTCCTAAATTAAAGCCCCCCCCCTGAGGTAGAACCCCCCCCCCCCCCCCGAAATAAAGCCCCCCTTTTGGTGAGGGTTGAAATTTGGAGCCCCCCCCCTTGAAGTAGAGCCCCCCTTTTGAGGAGGGTTGAAAGTTAGAGCCCCGGGGGGCTTTATTTAGGAATTACGGTATATATATACTAGGTCGAAATCTTAAATAATATATGTATATTATATATTATTGCTATCTATTTCAATAAACTTTACTACAGTTGGCACTTCTTTGTGGGCTGTTGAACGTTCGTCGTCAACGGCATTTGTCATCCCATGCCATTGTGTTCAACGATGCCGCCGCCGGTGCAGCAGCTAACAAGACAAATTTACTGATGGACAACAACAACAACAGCAACAACGGAGCAAGTGCGCCGCAGCAGCAGCAATATGGCGATGCCATCACGGAGAATTGTGGCCGCTATGCGCAAACAGTAAATTATTCCGGGGCATTCGGTTCCATCCCTGCAGGTGCACACCAGGGATTTGCCAAATCGTCATCGGAATCGCAATTAATCGGATTTTGGGCCATAATCGTAATCGGTTTTAAAACCGTATCGGATTTTTAGCCGTAATCGGAATCGGCGATTTAATCGGAGACGGATTTTGTCTGGCTCGGCACATCCCTGGTGCACACTGCGTGCCCCTCCCTCTGATGCCTACCTTCACCCCGCCCCCTCCAGCAGGGCGGCTGGACGAAAACCAAAAAAAAAAAACGAAAACGAAATGAAAAATTAATGTGGACGAAAATGAAACTAAAAACTGACGAAAAAAGGGGACGAAACGAAATTTCGTCCAGCCCTGCCTCCCCCCCCCCCCCCCGATTTTTGTTTTTTTCAAAGAGAGAGAGAAAGACATTGCCTTTTTTGCGATTTTCATGCAATATTCCGCAACTCGAGGCGGAGGGGGGGGGGGGGGGTGGGGTGGGGCTATTTTAAGGGGGGAGGTTTTATTTTCCAAACTTAATAAATCGGGGGCTCTATTTCAGGCGGTGTTAGAAGAGAGCTTTCTTTTCGGGGGGGGGGTCTGTTTTAGGCGAGGGGGAGACTTTATTTTCCAAACTTCCTCAAAGCGGGGGCTCTATTTCAGGCGGGGGCGGGCTTTATTTTTATTTTATTTCTGTTAATTCATTATCAATCCGCCAATTCATGGATATGATCGCATTGCAGGAGTTCAACAACAACACAACCGAGTACATGCCGCCATCGGCACCGTATCAACACCAGCAGCAAAGTGCTGCCGGCAGTCTTGGCCAAATGTTGTTGGAACAATCGCAAGAATTGCATCACCACCACCACCGCGGGGTGCCACCGCCGATTATGATGCAAATGCAGAACCGGGCCATCTTTCATCACTGAAGCGAGCGCGGATTTGAATGAGACAGGGAAAAAGCTGGCTGAATTTTGAAAATTTAAGAGTACGTATTGCCATTTCTTCTATTGTATTACATAAATTGTGCATTACTGTATTTCTTTTAATAGACGCCCCCGGGGGCGTTTTATTTCTCAAATCCTGTTCTGCAGGGTTGTCGTCGGGAGTACTATTAAATATGTGTGTTTAAGTCACATTTCTCCAGGCAAAATTGTAAATGAAAATATATGAAATAAACGCCTGGGGTTCTTTTTCAAATAAATGGAAATTTTTTTTTTGTTGCTAATCAGAAAAAAACAACGATATTAAAGTAAAGAATTAAAAATGGGATAGCTATCTTCAAAAGAAAAAGTCATAAAAATATCTTTCTCAATTAAATATGCTAATAGAATATCTACATACATACTATATTAAAAATTCTAAAAAATGGCATTTAAAATTTTTTTTATGCAAGGCATGGTATTGTTTGTATCCAATCGTTGCTGAACTGATCAATCAATCACCTATCGACAATTACCATGTTTTTTTGCCGAATTTTTATTTTGTTTTTATATGTTTGATTTTGGGGCTATTTGCCAGTAATTGGGCGGTCGCACAGTCGCGTCGCGCTGCACAATTTGTTGCGCAAAAAATTTTATGCTTACAAATACAAATAGCTGGCGGAACCAAAAATGTGTGAAGAAGCCACACGTTCGCATCATCGGAAAAATCAGAGGACGCATTTGTCCTTATTTGTAAGATTTGTCCTTATTTTGAGGGTTCAAATCTTATAAATTTTAAATGTCCTTATTTGTAAGATTTGTCCTTATTTCAGCTCTTTGTCCTTATTTTTGTGAATTCCAGGGAAAATGCTGATTTTATGGCTATTTTGAAGCGATTTTATATGCAAAATCTTAAAAAGATTCACTATAATATTTAAAACATTTTCCCGGCGATGCATAAAGCACCGCCGGATCAATTCCTCTTAGCAATTACTGCTTTTTAGTCTTATTTTGTGTCTTATTTTAGGAAGCCAAAGAAAATTCCGATTCTTCAAATCTTGTAATTTTTGCAAAATAAGACGTGGAAAATGTACAAATTTTGTTATCAAATTCACCTATTTTTTCCAAATTTTTCCCGCCAGACCCTGCCCAAATAAATTTTGTTTTTCTTTTTAAGCCCTCAAATTGATCAAAAAAATAGTTGGCGGTGAGAAATATGTCTTCAAATTCTGATTTATTGAATAAATTGCGAGATAAGCTTCAAAACAAGGTTTTAAAAATGTTCTCAGCCTCACACACACTACTTTAGATGTGATTGGGACTTATGGATTTTTTTGGCTAACATTTAATAAAAACCCCACCCCGGGGGTTCTTTTAAGAGAAATACAAATTTTTTTTCCAAAAAAAGAATATGAGAATTAAAGGGGGGGGGGGAGTTTAACTGAAAAATGACAAAAACCCAATTTTGGTACATTGTAAATTATGAAATTTTACCATATTCATTATTTTATCATCAATTTGTCTTTTAATGCGCATGAAATGAAATTCAAAACACTTAATAACTTGTTCTGCTTTACGCCGTTAATAATTATATCATTTGTATGTTCGACACCTGCTGTCAGTGGGACAACTGCTGCTACATTGGGTAAAATGCCTAATTATTTAATTGAAAAAATTTCAAAATTTTATATAAATCGGGTTAGTCCCCGTTCCCGAACGCTGTCCCGACGCTACCCTTTCCCAGAAATTGGCTCTCGCACAGTTCTCAAAGGACAATCCGTCTGTGAACAATTCGTCAGTGGACAATTCGTCAGTTCCACTTTTTTTTGACAAATTATCAAATTGGCCAATTAATTAAAAAAAAAGTTATGGCCTAAAAAGTGACTGATACTGACGGATTGTCCACTGACGGATTGTTCCGGACGGATAGGCATGGTCACGGACAGACAACAATTTTAAGAATCGGAGGGTTAATGACGGACACGATATAATACGACGGATATGTCCAGACATGGATATTAAGATGTAGTGACCGGCGAAATCAAAAACCCGGGACCGGGTCCGGGACCGGGATTTCAAAAAAGTGACCGGGCGGGATCCCGTGCCGGGATCCCGATCCCACCGGTTACTATTAAGATGTGTGTCTGTCGTGACCATGCCTAGTCAGGACAATCAGGGGACAACTAACACAAATCTACTGGAAATCCAAAAAATCTGACAATTTAGGGATCACAAACTGTCCAATGGCCGTGATCAAGCATATTATTTCAAGAACAAATGAATTAGTGAGCAACTCAGACCCATCACTACAAATGCAGGTCAACAAAAAAAAAACATAGATTTTTATTTGAATTTAATTTTTTCAGTTTTTTTTTAGATAATCCGTCGTATAATGGAAGACATTTATGGCGGAAATTGGGGAGTTTTGATCGTCAAAGAGCCAGAATTGATTTCTAGCGTAATCCATTGGACATTTCCGGACCATCGGTAAGTTAGTTTGGGGATTAGCGTAGTCCCTATATTAAGAGCCCCCTTTCCCTTTAATAACGACCCCCATTCCTAATAAGGGATTCGAAACTCAAATATTATGGTAGGGTTAAACGCGATTGGTCCGAGAATTCCCGGTCTTTCTTTTTCTCCCAGTTTTCAAAGGTCCCTATTCAAAGGACAATTTGTCCGACTGAGTTTCCACCAAATTGACACTTTGTCTATTTTTAAAAATATTTAATTATTTTTAAAATTGTTAAGCCATCGTGACGGTTCTGCCGCATTTTGTCTGCATGTGGAACACGGATGGCAGTACAATGTGTTCAAAACGGGCGACGTGGACACGGAAAATCGGTTGACCGTAGAAAAAGTGGTGGAGCAATTAAGCCGGTGAGATTTTCAAACAATAATTATTAATAAGGCTACAATAAAACTGGATTAAAAAAAACTTGAAAATTGGTCACAAAATTAGGGGGTATAAAAATCATTAACGTGAGTAATATGTAGATATATTAGTGCCCGGTGAAATCAAAAAACCCGAAAGTAGGACCGGGATTTAAAACGGTGGCCGGGCGGGATCCCATGCTGAGATTCAGGCACAAAATCCCTTCCCGGTTTTAATCCCGGCCTACCAAAAAACCCGGAGTCCGGGATCGCTATCCCGGGAAAATCCCGGCCAGGGATCCCGATCCCGCCTGGCACTAAGTATATGGTTCATAAAAGTGGAGCAAAATCAATGTTGAATTGGCTTTTTGAAGAGTTGGCAGAATTAGTTAGTGTTTTATTGTTAAGAAAATTCTTTAAAAAATTCGATTCGATAAGTATTTTTTCAATGAAATAGCCACTCAAAAATTATTTATGAGTCAATCCCCCTAAAAAAATAAGGAAAAAATATAATCGATGATTTTCTATAAAATTGACAGCCTAATTAATTATTAATCCATTAAAAATAAACATTTAAATTAAATTTAGACGCAATTTGTTACCCGACAATCATCCGCCAAAGAAAGCAGCAGCAGCCAAATCAGTTCGAGCAAAAGTTGGAAATGATGAAGCGGCTGCATTCACAAATTCGTTGATTATTGACCGAAATTAGGGCGCCAATTGATTTGTACACATTGCCGTAATATAAAAATTCGGTTTTTGGTCTGCAAATTTCCGGGATTTTCAGCAAATTCAAGACTCAACTCAATGATTGTAATCGCCCCCGGAGAGTTTCCTTTATTAAACGATGTGCATATGCTAGGATATAAGTGAAAATTTATGAACCCACGCCACTAGTGCCTTTGTTGTAGAAAATACGGTATTTTTTTCAAAAATACCGTATTATCCGGAATCGGAACCCTTTCCGTCCGGGTTCCGGACCTTTTTCGGCATCCGGTTACATTCCTGAATGTATGTACACATATTATGCATTGAAAAGCTTGCAAACTCATTTTATGTCGGCTTTAAAATTGCTGCTGAAAATTTAATTTTGCTAAAAAATAAAATGGTTGAAAGAGGGGTTGGAAAAAGGGAGAGTCGATTTTTAGGTAACTTAAAATGTGCGATTGGTGCCTAAAATAAATAGGACTCCAAAAAGGCCAAAATAGGTGCAAAAAAATCCGAATAGGTTCTAAAAATGTCAAAATACATATGTCCGGTTCTATGTTTATCCGAACATGTTAATTACACCGAACAAACTTTTTTTTTTAAATTTAAAATAAGCTAGCAAATTAAAATTTTACAGACTTGTTCGAAATAAGGAAGAGCCGCAACCCATTACGGGTTTTAAATGAAATACGCGTTTTAAATGAAATACGCCATGTTTGTCAAAACTCACCAATGGTGGGTACTCGCGAGGATTTCGTTTCAAAATCGTGTACAACATATCAAAAATTTGAAAACTTATGCCGAAATAGGTTTGACTACAAATGCCTAAATAAATACGGTAAAATTGCACCCCCCCAGGCAATTTGGACATTTGCTCCTTAACGAAAGTTTGAAACTGCGGAGTGAGTGGAATATTTGTGTTCTGCTGATGATTTGTGAACAAAGTGACAGGTGGTTGTGGTATCAATTCATTCATTCATCCTTCATCACATTGCCTTTTAAATGCCTTCCGAAGGAAGTGTCTTTGTGTGAATTAGGGCACAAAGTTTTGTGTGGTCACCACCTTTTGCCTACGGCACACAATTGGTCCCACCCAAAAAGTGCCAAAAATTAAAACATCATTCAATTTTTGAGCCTTTTTGGCATAATTGATTACGCCTCCTTTTCTTCATCCTACAGGGAATTAAAAAATTTCGAAAGCGAGTCCAACAATGCACTGGCGAAATCGGACGGATGGCGGATATGAAGGCCATGTCCGTGCCAGCGGGAATTTACGGATTACCCGGATATGGTGGATACAGAATAACACAGATTTGAACCTACAAATATATTCCAAAGTGTCAAAAATTAAAACATTGTTCAATTTTTGAGTCTTTTTAGTAATAATTAATTTAGCCTGCGCTCAATTTTTTCTTCATCATACAGGGGGATTTAAAAATCGAAACCGAGTCCACAAATGCACTTTTTTCTGTCTTGTAAAATCCTCGGATGCTATTTTTAGTAGACTAGAAAGTGAATATTCCAGGCGGACGTCGGATATGAAGGCCATATCCGGATTTAAACAACTATTTTTAGAGAGTCGGGCGGACACAGAAAAAACACGGTTATGAAACGGCGAATGTGTCCGGTATTTAAAATATGTCGTGGGCAACACTCGTTTTTACCTAATTGGTTCGCTAAAAAAATGCCAAAAATTTATTTTCACCTTTCGAGGCTTTTGGGACCAAAACCCAGAGGCTTTTCTCGACTCGAACGCGAAAATTTTCAAATTACGATGCGATTATTTTTTAAAACTTTTATATTGTTGTCAATGGACAATGCAATATTTGCATAGTAAAAACCGATAATTGCCTTGGTGCATAGCAGGAAATTAACAACGGGCTGCCGAAAATAAAAGTCCGAAATGCGGATTCTGGAACCCTCAAAAAGCTCTAAATTTTTTCCCAAAAAAACATCTAAATTCATTTTAAGTTTTTTCAACACCTTTAACTTTTTCAAATTGTATAAATTTTTGTGCCTCAAATGGCATCAAATGCTCCACATAATAACAACTTTGACTGCAATACTTTCGTCCAATTGTGCCCGGCTTCTTCTTCATTGGCATTTCCTCCGCCGTTGCATTTGCCACCTGCTGCTTTTTCGGCACCTTTCGATTTTCGTTCAACCACCGCTTTTTCGACGCCGCCGTTTCACTACCAAAATGTACCGTCGACATTTTTCCATCAACAAAATGCGGCAACATTTATGGGTTTGTCACCAACTAATCGACGATTTTTGAAATCAAGGGGCTTTTATATTTTCAAAAAACTTCAAGAGATTTAATTACTAAATTAAGATGGATATGCTTTTTCAACAAAGATGTAGCTGTAGTGTATTTCCCCTAGAATACCGAGGGCTCTAAAATAAAAAGGGGCTCTATTTATTGCGGGGGGCACTATTTTTCATCCCCAACAAGGGGAGGGGGCACTATTTTAAGTGGGGCTTTATATCATGGGGAGCGGCATTAATTAGGAAGTGCAGCAAATAAGATTTTTTTTTGCTTCTTAGCTTCTCCTCAATGCTTTCTAACGACGACGACGGCAGCAGCTGCAGCAGCAGCACATTCGTGCCAATATCAGCAGCCGCATCAGCAACAATTGCAGCTCCACCATCACCAATACCAGCACCAACATTTGCGACCATTTCCTGCGAACAATAATGCCAATGCGAATGTCCATGCGAATGCCCGTGCCAATGCGAATGCCACGCTGGCAAAACGCTGGTCCGAAAGTGTGGAGGAGAACAGCAGCAGTGCCGAAGGCGGAGCAGCAAAAGGCAGCAACAACAATGGCGGCAAGAAGCGAGTGATGTTTGCGGCTGGACAAGTGGAACTGCTAGAACGCACATTTGCGGGTGCACCTTATTTACCTCTAATAAACCCGCCGGGGTGTCTATTTTTTAACATCCACCAGAGGGGGAGTTCAATTTGAAGGGGGAGGGTTCAAATGGATTGAGGTTTATTTTTCGTTTCGAGACCCCTCGAAGGGGGTTCAAATAGAGGTTGGGGGGTTCTATTTTTCGGTACCCTTAGAGGGCGGGGTTAATTGGAAAGGGGTTCTATTCGAGGCAATACAGTAAGCTTCAAATTTGTTCAGACAAAAAACACATCAACAGAGAAGAACGAATCATATTGGCCCGTCGCTGTGGCCTTCGTCCTGATCAGGCTTTAAACATTAATTAAAACAATTTGGATAATTTAAAAAATAGTAAAATTGATGAGCCAATCATTTTTGGTACAGATCGGACGACAAAACTGATAATGGGCAGATTGTACAAAAAAAAATTCTAAGTACTGACTTGATCTCACCAACCATGATTTTTCTGGGAGGGGTTTGACATTGCCGGTAGGCGGCGTCAGGAAATTTTTTTTGAGAATTGCGCTGTTTCTAATGGGAAATGAGGCCAAAAACGAATTTTTTTTTATTTCGAGGGAGGGGAACTTCGGTCCAGTGTAGCTCCTTCCCCGCCATCCCCCCCTCCCCCTCCCGCCGGGAATTGTCGGTGTTGGTCCCGATTTATCGGTAGATGGGCGAGCGGATAATGCAACCGATTATCCGGATATCGCTTATTTGTCGGTCCAACGCTGTCATCCGGTCTCTCTCTAATTTCTATCCCCCCATTTTTGTTAAGGTAAAAATATGGTTTCAAAACCAGCGCTACAAAATAAAGCGCAAAAAACAAAGAAATCATGTGCGCCCAAGTGAGTACGAGGCGGCATCATGCTGATAACAGTGCAAATGCAAACTCAATGTTTGTTTTTATCCAAAAATCTAAATTTTGGGATCAATATTCAGAACATTACTCAAAAACGTTGTTTGAAGTTCTTTATTTCGAATTTTTTTTTTTCTAAAAATTATATTATTCTCTGGTCGCCAACAATTGTGAGTTGCCCCTAAGTTTTGTCGGTTTTTCGATTTTAACCCTTTTTCAATGAATTTTTATAAGAAAATACATAAATATTAGTATCATTGTGAACCTAAGAAACTCCTCTCTATTTAATGGTAACATTTGATCACGCCTTTAGTTAATTCTTTTTTTGGAGATACGCCAGTTTAGGTAGTTTTGGTTGGTAAACGGGTCGGGTCGTTTGGGCGCCCACATTTGGGCGCAGCCCAAGTTTTTGGGATATAACTTTTTTCTTAGTTGACCAAATTTTACAAATTTGGTATCATTAGAAAGCTCATCATGTTTAGAAGCAATGATTAAGCAGAAGCTGATTCATTAAACAATTTCTGAAAAAGTTACAAATTTCCAAATGCGAAAAATTCAAGTTTTTCATGAATTTTATTTAATATCTAATTATCGAATAGGTTTACTGCTTAGCTTCTGCTTAATCATTGCTTCTAAATACTTTCGAATGATAGCATGATTGTAAAATTTGGTTAACTAAGAAAAAAGTTACATCCCAAAAACTTGGGCTGGCGCCCAAACGTGGGCACCCAAACGACCCCAACTCGTAAAATGGGGTAAAATGTCAATTACTTATACATAACAGTCTCCGCGATATACCTATTTCCACCACAACATTGTTTAAAAACATCAGTCATGACTTCTTTTCTTATGCCCAAATCGCAAAAAAAAATTTTGATTTGCTTAATGCTTAACTAGGCCTTCATGACATGCCTAGTAGAAAATTGGCCAAAAAATAGTTTTTATTAAGAAAAATTTTTTCTGAATTCCTCTCAACCCTAATAATTATTTGAATTTACCAATAAAAATAAATGCATTTATGTCAATACGAAAATTTTTTTTTTTGGATTCATAAACTGATTGTTGATGAGAATATTCCTTTTTCAGGGTAAACGCACTTTGGACATGGCCAGCAACAGCGACAGCAGGGAGGAGGGAAGAAATAAACACAAGTACGGCGCCTAGACGGGGATAAATTCAACAAATTACGAATTTTAAAATCGTTTTTTTGTTCATGGTCTAACTATGTAAATTGGGGGGGGGGGGGCAATAAAGCATGAGATTTTTTTATCCAATGCGCTTGCAAAAATGCTTATAAGCTGTGGCTGAAGCTAAGCGCCGGTTAATCACTCCAAAGGAGTTTGATTTTTACCAGAAAGTAAAAACAGTCATAATTAATTTTATATTAATTAATATTTTATCTTAAATCATTAAATTAAAAAATAATAAAAAGAATTTTTTATTTAAAATAAACTATTAATATTTTTTTTATAAAATAAATATATATAATAATATTAACAATAAATAAATATTTAAGTTAAATATAATAAATAAATATTAATTAAAATAAAATTAATTAATCCTATTTTTTACTTTCTAAAAAATACCAGACTC
>JAKKIK010002293.1:0-11852 GCA_024500135.1 Heterodera carotae
GGGGGGGGGGGGGGGGGGGGGGGGGGGGGGGTGGGGGGGGGGGGGGGTGGGGGGGGGGGGGGGGGCTCGGCTTTGGGCAGTGGGGAGGCCTCACGTCTTTACAAAACCAATATTATTGGCCTTTTATTGGTCCAATTAATTGATATTAGTTTATCAATTGCATTAGAGATCGGACATGATCAGGATCCTGTCAGAATTTTGCCAGGATAAAAAAACAGGATCAGGATCATGGTTAAATCCGGATTCGAATCCTGAAACCCTGAAAAGTCATGTCCTGGTCCATTTCCGAAATACCTGATCCTGATTTAGACAACGATGCCAAGCATACCAAGACATTTGAGTGGACAACAACAACAAGAACAGCAACAAATCGTGGTGGCGCCGTCAGCAGAAATTTGGGCAAGCGAAATAAAGGCAAATACATGAAGAAACAAATTGTTTACAACAATGTGCGTATCGTTAACATCTAATTACTTCACATTTTACATGCATTGTACAAATACCGTAATCCCTATATTAAAGCCCCCGGGGTTTTTTCTCAAATTTTGATATCTTTAACATTTAATTTGTTCATTTATACTTTTTTGTTTGTATTGTACATAATTCCAATATTAAAGCCCCCCCCCCCCGGGTTCTGTAATTCGAAACTCCTCTAAATGGGGCTTTATTGGAGGGAGAGGCTCTATAAGAGGGAGGGAGGCTTTACTTTTCGGCCATTTTCCTATTATTATTGTATATTTTTTGTGTATTTTATTATTGTACATACATCGATCGATCAGTTGCATAAAAAAAGTTTTTATTTTTATATTAAATGTAAAAACAGGCATGGTCACGAATTTTTAATAACCATGTCCGGACACATATCCGTATCCGTCTATATCCGTCCGATTTTTCAAAAATCCTTATCCATATCCGGATAATCCGTGGGCCTTCGCTGGCGCTGATATGACCTTCACATATCCGTCGTCCGTATCGATTTCTCAAAATTCGTTATTCGGACAAAATCCGTATCCGTCAGAGGATTATCCTTGTCCGTGTGACCATGCCTGGGTAAAAGGATAAGCCCCGAACCCGTCGGGTCCAAAAATTGTCATGGATCGGGCCCAGCCAAAGTAAAACAGTGTAAGGCAAGGATGGTATATGTACTTGAATGGCGGCAAGTACGAACTTGAAAATCTCGCGCGTTACTCGTAAATTTGAAGGTGTACTTTTTTTTAAGATTGCACTTGAAAATTGTAATCAAAGAAAAAAATTCATTAATTTTTCTTAACATTACCTATTTTTTAAATTTCCTTATCCCTCCTGCCAAATAATCTAAATTTTTGACTTTTATGAGCCTGAATTTCTAAAAAAACCTAATTTACGATGAAAACAGTGTTTTGGGGGTTGAAAATGATAATCTTTTTTTCATGTCCTTGAATTTCAAAAAATTTTGCCTCCTAAGTGCTCAATTTTCTGTTTTTTTGGTTTGGGCTTAATTTTCCGTTGGTGCCCAATTTTCCGATGTTTAATGCCCAATATGGTGGCCAATTTTCCGGTACTCATTTTTCCGGTTTTTTGATTGGCGCCTAATTTTCCGGTGCCCAATTTCCCTTTTTGGTTGGTGGTGCCTAATTTTCCAACAGTGCCCGAAATTCCTAAAATTTACCGGAAATATTTGGTGTCCTATTTTCCGGTGCCCAATTTCCCTTTTTGGCTGGTGGTGCCTAATTTTCCAACAGTGCACAAATTTCCGAAAATTTAGCGGAAATCTTTGGTGTCCTAATATCCGGTGCCAAATTTTCGGACGCTGTCGTGGGGGACCTGCTCGTTGAATTAAATTTTTTAAAATCTAATACGGATTGATTTTTGCATTAGAATTATGCACAGCATTTTTTTTTTGCATGAATAATAACAAACAATGCATTATTTATTTATTTTGGTTGCATTTGGACAATATAATATGACGTAAACAATAAAATTTAATTATAAATGGCATAAATTAAATCAATAAACAATTTGCTCACTATGTATTGGCAGAGAGCGCAATTTATCATTAGCATAAAATTGCCATCTTTTTTTTCATATTTGGTGGTGCTTCAAAATAGATTGGGGGGGGGGTACTTCTATAAAAGGATCTATCAGTGGCTTCTATTGGAGGGGGTACTTCTTGCTTTTATGAAGAAGTGCGAGGGGCTGCTCCCAATAGGAGAGTTCAAAAAATTTGGCTCAAGGGGCACTTCTATTAGGAGAATGGTTTTATTAGGAAGGTGCGGGGTTGCATGGCGCTTCTATTAGACGGGGCGCTTCTATTAGAGGGATGCTTCAATAGGAGGGAATTAGAGGGGATGCTTCAAGTCGAAGGGGCACTTCTATTAGAGGGGATGCTTCAATGAGAAGGGGCGCTTCTATTAGGGGGAATGTCGAAGGGGTACTTCTATTAGAGGGAATGCTTCAAGTCGGAGGGGCACTTCTATTAGAGGGAGGGGACGCTAGAATACCCACAATTCTATTTTTGAATAGTAAATTTAGACAAAAAAAAATGCATATTGCTTCCCGTCCAATGCCATTGTTCGTTGCTGCCGTTTTTGCAGCCATCATTTTTGCGCTTTTTGTGCCAAATGCCGTATTTGGCGGTGGCTGTTTTGGATCATCCAAAACGAAGACGGATGATGCCAATGCCAGTGGTGCCGAACAAAGTCAACCAGTGCAGCGGCCGAAATTAAACAAGGCATTTTTAGGCAAGTTTGAACTTTTCCAAAATACAAAATGTCCTAATTTTTATGAGCATTTTTTTTTTGTTTGTTTGCTTGATTTAGTACCCCCCCCCCCGGGGGGATTCTATTTGGAAATATGCTTTTTTCATAAAAAAACTACATTTAACAGGCATTTTTCGGCATCCGGTCAATCCTTGCGGGGACCGGTCAATCGCCGGATGGCATTTTGGTGGGGATTGAAAAAATTCCAGAAAAGGCTAAAAAATGTTTGCAATTATGGTCAAAGCCAACTAATAAGCGGTGTGAAATTAGAAATAATCGGCATTTATCCATTTAATTCATAAACCGGATATGGCATTTTGGGAGAGACCGAAAAATTCCTGATAAGGCTAAAAAGAGTCAGGCATTATGGATATATCAAACGAAATGAGTGGTACGGATTTGGAATAATCGGGCATTTATCCATTTAATCCAATTACATAATCCACGCTTTTGGCACATTTTAGCACCCTTGGGTCTGGATGCGAGCAAATTGTTTGCGGAGCTGAAAGTGCACCGTGAAAGTGACAGCGGCGGCATGGACTCGGAATGGCAAACACAATACATTCCAACATTGGCACATTTTATGTCGGCATCGGCTTCGCAGACATATGAAGAGCCACCACCACCACGATCAGATCCAAAACCGATGGGGGCATCAACCAGATCCAAAAGCTTTTCGTCATTACGCTCATTGGTCGACGGCACAGCGCCAATGCCATCTTCGGCACGAAGTTCGAGTGCTTCATCATCCGCATTTACAAAGGCCAGGGCATCGGCGGATAGTGGTCGACCGTCAAGGATTTGGTCAAGGAGTTCAAATGATTCGTCGTCTTCGGCCGATTGGGTACGAGATTTTCGCAATATTCGGCACTCGGCCAAATTTGGCATTGAATTTTTTCAAAAAGTCACACCTTGTAAAACCAGCTTCAGGCTCGAGTCCCGAAAAATTTTGGGTCTTCACAAGACGACAATTTAACATGGCGCTGCCATTTACCGGTACTCAATTTGCCGCTTACCATGCCGCCATTTACTGGTACCCAATTTGCCACTTACCATGCCGCCATTTATCGGTACCCAATTTGCCATTTACCATGCCGCAACTGGTACCCAATTTGCCGATTACCATGCCGCCATTTACTGGTACCCAATTTGCCACTTACCATGGCGCTGCCATTTACCGGTACCCAATTTGCCATTTACCATGCCGCCATTTACCTGTACCCAATTTGCCATTTACCATGCCGCCATTTACTGGTACCCAATTTGCCACTTACCATGCCGCCATTTACTGGTACCCAATTTGCCACTTACCATGCCGACATTTACCGGTATACAACTAGGACGCATGCCATTTTTATGATGCTTGCCATCGGCAGGCTTCTTCGGTGTCACATTTACCTTGTTACATAAAAAATTGTTTCATAGACGTCATCATCATCCACCAACAAATGGGACAACACTAAGACACCAAGATTTAATTGGACAACAAAAAGTGGCACGGCCACCGGCAGCGACAACAACAAAAACAATTTGAGCAAAAGCCGACGAAGCAAATCCAGTCGCGTTCACCAAGCCGCGCAATATCACAACACACGCGTGTTAAACTTTTAATATGTTTCATGTCGAATTGTTACTGTATTTCCTGTAATTGAACCCCCCCCTGGGTGGTTGTCCAATTTTGAGTACCCTACACCAAGGGCGTGTCCAGACCATGGGTTTCCTGGAGGAGGGGAGGGATAAGGGGGGGGGGGGGGGGCTATATAAAAAAGTAGGAGTTTTTTTAACGAAACTGTCGCGAATTTAATGGAATTTGTTAAACATTTTTATACGACTTTGTTACTTTTGATGGGGAAAATTTTTTATTTCAGTTCGAGGGGGGAGTATTTCGGGGGGGAGGGGTAATATTTTGGGGGGGGGGTATAATGCCCTCCCCTGAAATACGTCCTTGCCATACACCCCAGCAGAGGGAGGTTCTATTGGAGGAAGTTGAAATGGTAGGATGGGGGGGGGGTCTTTTAGAGGAAATATGGTACATATATTTGATTCAAATTGTCGATCGGCATAAAAAAATGTTGCTATTATTTTCTCTTTTAAATAAATATTTGTGCCAAAATTTCATGGCGCGCCATTTTTGGCAACCTTTTGAATAGCAGCCGTTTACGCGAGAAAATTGACTAATAAATGATCTTCAGGGGGGCACTATATCAGGGGAGGGCTTTAATTTAGAAATATTACAGTAAGTCAAACACCGTAATAATTCATGCCTTCAGGAAAGTTGAAAAATTGAGTCCCACCCCGGGGGGGGGGGGGCTCTAAATCGGTCGGATATACGGTAACCATATTTTTCACATGCTATTAAATAAGTGATGGGTTTATCCAAAAAAAAAGCGAGAGCACGAAATTCTTGCCTAGAAAGCGAGATTTGCGCGCGAGAGTTGTCACTAGAGATCCGACAAAACAATTAATTGATCAACAAAAACAATTTATTGAACCGATAAATTGATCAAATAATTGGTTGGTGAATTCAAAAAAATATCAATAAATTTTAATCTTGTAAAATGATCCATTAATTGGTTGTCCGGTTTCCAATCTCTATTTGTCAGCCTCCTTCCAGTATAGCTTATAATTTTTTTATTTTGTTATCCCATTAATAAATTTCTTGGATTTTAAAAATTCACATCAATAAAATGATTAGAAAATGAATTATAGGGGGGGGGGGGTCAGTAATCAATGAATGTATTGTATTGTATCCATTATGACAAGAAAAAAAATCACAATGAATTTTATATATTTTCATAAATATCAATAAATTTGCTTATTCTAAAAGAGTTCACATTTATTTTTACATATGTACATACATATCATGTGTAAAGATTTTGTATATCGCTTAGATTAATCCTATATTTTTTACAATATATTTTTAAAACAAATTATAGACTCTCATTGGTAACAATAAAATATTTTTTATCAAATTAGTAATCCCCGAGAATTTCGTGGAACGGTGGCTCTATTAGAGGGGGAGTGGCCATTTTTTTAGACCCTTTCGAAACCCATGACAAAAGGGTGCTTCTATTTCAGGGAGGTGTATTTCATCAGCAGGACAGGAGAAGGGGGGGGGGGGCTTAATTATAGAAAAAGGTAGGTTAGACCAGGGATTTTTTTTCGCTCATGTTTTACTTATCTCTGGAAATTTTGGATGGTAGCCCTGGGTTAAATATGTAAATTTAAAAAATGTATTGATTAAATTTTAATGTTTTTTTTGTATCTTTACACATCTAAGTTTGTTCGGTACGGTTTCCGTCCAATTTTCCACAATGGCACTGTTTGTTGTTGTTGTGGCAGTGGCGGCCATTTTAGTCCCGGTCAAATAACCGAGAAACCGGGACTAGTCTGCTGGAGTCCCGGTCGAAAAGACGGGACCGGGACTATCCCGGTCCCGCTGAACCCTAGCTTAGACACGTAAAATAAAAATTATTGATTAAATTTTAATGTTTTTTTTTGTATCTTTAGACAAAAGTTTGTTAGGTACGTTTCCGTCCAATTTTCCACAATGGCACTGTTTGTTGTTGTCGTGGCAGTGGCGGCGGTCATTCATTTTGCGTTGTTTGTGCCCGACGGCGTATTTGGCCGCTGCTGTTTAGGAGCATCCCAAACGACCGATGATGAAGCCGACGATGCTTATCGTCACCAACAAACGCAAGCAGTGCCGAAGAAACAACGCTTGGGCAAGCTTTGAATTGTTCACATCCCTCTAATTGAAGACCCCCCCTCTATTTGAAGGTTCCCCCTCCATTTAAGATCCCTCCCCCCTCGCCTAGAGCGGCGAGATTGGAAAATAGAAGATCCCCTTTATTTGAAGACCCCCCTAGAGGGGGGGGGGGGTCATGAAAATAGAGCCCCGGTTCTTCTATTAGAGGTAATACGGTACAAACGTATCTACAAATATTTAGACCCGAATGTCCAAAAGTTTTTGGACCCATGCAAACTGATGCAAAAACCATAGATCTCTATATCCGGCGGATATGTGGATTTAAAAAATCTTCATGTTCCCATGCGCACAGTCGGCGTCGCGCGCCGCATTTATCCCTTTTGGCAAACCATCAAAATATTTTTTATAACCGATTTTGGCACATTTTAGAGCCATACGGAGCGCAAAATGGCCACAAACTCGGGCATTATTTGTCGACACTGAAAAGCGAAGGTTTCGACAATCCGCATTATTCCATCCAATCATTTACGTCTTATGATTATGTTGATGGCACCGTTTTGCCCACATTTTCAATCCCGAAACATTCAAATGCTTCATCCACATTTTCGCTCCCGGCAGCTTCATCAAACACCGCCGCCGCCGACGGCACTTTTCATGGTGCCAATGCGCCCGCGGCGTCTTTTTATGTGCCGCCGAGCCGCGACATTTATTGGCAATCAAACACCGGCATCATGGGCAGCAGAAGCAACAGCATTAAGTTGGGAGCAACAAAAAATGGCGCCGCCGGCGTCGCTTTGTCAAGCCGAAACAAATCGCCCATGGGGCGACGGATGAGCAAAAAAAAGCAGCAGAAATTCCATGAGACGCGTGTCCATAATTTGTTTTAAAATCGGTCATTACGTTTATTGTAATTAGGTACATATTATTGTTTGTATTATAGTTTTCGCGGCCTTCGGTTTCGGGTTTTTTTTTGTTTCCGATTTCGGTTTTTTGGGTTTCTTTTTTTGCTTACGGTTTTGGTTTTTTCGGGTTTTTTTTGTTTCCGATTTCGGTTTTTTTGGGTTTCTTTTTTTGCTTACGGTTTTGGTTTTTTGGGTTTTTTTTTTGCTTTGGGTTTCGGTTTTTTCGGGTTTTTTTGCTTTGGGTTTCGGTTTTTTCAGGTTTTTTTTTGTTTTTGGTTTAGGGGTTGCAAATTTGGGGTTTCCCGAAAGTAAAAACACACCCCTAATAATGACCTTAACTAAGCTCATTTGTTTTTGCTAAATTTTCAAAATTTTTCGGTCAGACCTCGGTCTTTTTCACTACCATCCTCACAAAAAAAAACACGCTAAAAATTGGAAAATTTTCAACTTTCGGTTTCGGGTTTTTTGGATTTCGGTTTCGAGTCTGAAAATTCGGGTTTTTTTTGCCCCCGGCGGAGATTCAATTTAAGCCGCTCACATCCCAAGCCATCTGAAACCCCGTTCTTAAAAGAAGTGCGCACCCCCTTGAGAGTTATAACAAAAAATAGAAGTCCATGGGGTTCTATTAGAGGAAATATGGTATCGGTACTGAAGAGGTCGAGCGGTCGGTCGGCGGACAATTTGTGATTTTTTTTCTTCATATTTATGCACATATTTTGTCAGTTTTTCTGCATAAAATTGCCATCCTAATTATGTAAATGTATAGGAAAAAATCGATTCAATTTTGAAAATTTTCTTTAACCAACCCAATGGCGCTAACAATAAAATTATAAAATTAAAAATCGATAAATATAATCAATAATCTGACATTATCAAAAGCAAAGGTTAATTAATGGCAACTTTATTTATTTATAAAAGAGAAAATTGTTAGGGCGTAATTTTTTATAAAAATAATTTTCTTTAAAAATTACTTCCCAAACGAACGTTATCATAGAAATTTTATCCCAAAAATTTGGACCTCAATTCCGGGAAAAATCCCGGGGAAATCCGGTCCCGTCCGATCTTGGTTAAACTTATACCTTACGCTTGGGACCCAAATTTACCGACACACCCCGAGTCGGGACTAACACTTCAAGACTCGAAAAAACCGGATCGAAAATTTATCCCAAGACCCGACACTAAGCCCCGAGATTAGACATTTATCCCTAACAAATAAGACTAAAACAGTAATAACACCTTTGAGACAGGTCCATCCAATTTGAAAATTCTAACCGCAGACCATAATTCGAACAAAAAAAATTGAAATAATCTACTTTCGGAAACTTAATTTTTTTTTTTTAGAAAATTTAGACAAAAGTTAGGGCGGTTACTTTCAATGCAATTTATTGTTGTTTTATTGGTCTTTATTTTTGCACTGTTTGTGCCAAATGCCACCGCTGTTGGCGGCGGCTGTTTTGGAGCATCCAAAACGACGACGGATTATGCCAAGATGGATGATGAACAAACACAACAAATGCCGCATTATAATAGGGATTTTCTTGGTAAGTTAAATTATTCAAAAAAATTATATAACCATCTTAATATATATATATTTTTAGAGACCAGACAAAACAATTAATTGTCAAAAAAACCAATTAATTGGACCAAAAATGACCAATAATTGACCAATTAATTGTATAGCGTTTTAGAATTAAAAAAAAACAAAACAAATTTTTTGGCGTCCTTGAAACCTGCAGTGTACTTGAAAATAAGTATGTCCCCATACTTGGGACTGACTTTATAAGATACTAGTGATTCGGTGCGAAAGTGAAAAAACCCGAGATCCGAAACCGAAATTCAACCCCGAAACCGGGAGCTAAAAAACCCGAAAAAGTCGAAAACCGAAATTTCGGCCCCGTCATTATAAGATACCAGGCCCATTTTTTTAGCACAATACGGTTTGGATGCCGTCAAATTGTATGCGGAATTGAAGTCGCCGCGCAGCAGTGAAAGCGGCGGCGGCGGCGGCGGCGACGCCGGCATGGATTGGGATTGCCAAAGGCAAGGCAGCCGACTGACATTGGCACATCACTTTTCGGCATCCGCTTCCTCCCAAACGCTGGATGATGATGATGATCAGCCAAATGTATCATCGATTGGATCAACGCCAAATGTATCGATTGGATCAACGCCAAATGTATCGATTGGATCAACAACAACAAGATCCAAAAGCCTCAGCGCTTCTTCCTCACATAATCCGCTTGTTGCCGGTCCACCACCACAAATGCGCTCTTCAAAAAGTTCAAATGCTTTATCATCATCAAACAACGGCGCCGCCACCGCCGTCGACGGCACTTTTGCTGACAATCCGTCGTATTCCACGCCCTTTGTACGGCATGCTCATCGGTCATCATCATGGTTGCCATCTAGCAGTGCCATCTTGGACAACACCAGGACACCAAGTTTTAAATGGACAATTAATGGTGGGGGTGACAACACGTCAACAAACAGCGACAATTCGGGCACCGTCCGACGAAGCAAATCCAAACGTGTTAGCCAAAAAAAGCAACAATACCGCACATCACGCGTGTTAAATTTGTTGTAATTTTGATTATGTAAATATTATGTATTGTGGACAGACAGATCGATTAGATGTAGGACAAAAGGTCCCTTTGACCAAATGTGCCCTGACGGATGACATTTTGTCGAATTTTCGACATTTTTTTGTGCGAGGATCGATTGAATAAATGTTCAGCTCTGTGGGACTTGAAACGGAGGGGGAGGGCCTTAAGATGGAGGGGGGCTTCAAATGGAGGGGGGATTCAAATAGAGGGGGGCTTCAAATGAAAGGCTCTGTGGGACTTGAAACGGAGGGGGAGGGCCTTAAGATGGAGGGGGGGCTTCAAATGGAGGGGGAAGGCCCTCAAATAGAAGGGGGGATTCAAATAGAGGGGGGCTTCAAATGAAAGGCTCTGTGGGACTTGAAACGGAGGGGGAAGGCCTTAAGATGGAGGGGGGCTTTTTGAAATGGAGGAGGGAGGGGCTTCAAATAGAGGAAATAAAGTATTTACTATTTTTATAAGCAAAAAAAAAATAAATAAATGCAATTCGCATTAATTTTCATAATAATTTGCGCCATTTTTGTGCTATGCTTTTGGGAAGAAGCATCGGCCGGCGGCTGTTGTTCAAAGCACAAAAAAAGTCAAGCGCCTTCATCGACCAGCCGCAGCGTAAGCACAAAGTCGTCACGTGTGAGAACGGCAGGTACGGCAAATGGGATTTTTGGTATTCGGCATTTCCGTATAAAAATCGATACCGAAAATATCGAAATTTGCAAAAAAAAAGTTCGGTCAATATACCGAACGGTATATATTAGAGAGCGGATCAATCAATTAATTAATTGATCAATTAATTGGTCAATTTATTGGTCCTTCGGTGACCAATTAATTGATCTGTCTTTACTATACATACCTATACCGAAAAATATCGTACCGATATTTCGGTGTATGCCGCGCGGCACACCAAAACCATGCCGCATACTGCGGATTTTTGTTGCCCTGGAATTATGGACTCTTTTTATAGACCAAAGTTTCGTCTTTTAGGCGCGCTGGAATTCCGGGTTTCGTATTGGGTTTCGAACCTTTATTTATTTATTTTTTTCTATTTTGTTAGGTTCTGTCGCGAAGTCGGCTAATCAAAAGAAAGGCAAAATGGCAGACTTCTTAAATATTGTAAGCAATATTGTGAAGAATGTTCGAACGGCCCGGCCGATGATGGTCGAATAGTCCGATGTTTGGGCCAAGACGCTTACATTAGTCACGGTTTTGTCCCTGATCCCGGGTAAAAAATTGGGTTTCGGGTTGTCCAATGTTTGGGCCGTACGTCTTACATACCAGCAGAAAGCCGAACGTCGTCCCACCGATGATGAACAATTTTTCTGGCGCCGACGTTATAACATGTTTCCGAACAAACAGGATTTATCCAGAATTTTTATAAGTGTCCCGAGGGTTCTATTAAAAAGAAAAAAAAATTTTTTTTTCAAAAATTTGAATTTAAGCAGCCATATTTGAGCAAAAGTGCAAGATTGGATCGCCAGTGGGAACTGCAAAATGGACAGTAGCAGTGGTAGCTCCTGCTAGTCAACAGAGGAGGGACACTGCGCGAGAATTTGTGGCCACATTTGAGTGAAAATGTTGAAAAAATTATAAAATCGAAGGAATTTTCATTTTTTTTTTTGTGTAATGTTGAAAAAAAAGTTGTTACGAGTTGGTGGTGTGTTTTCAAGAATTTTTTAATTTGCAACAATTGCTCGCAAACCCTCCGCGAACATTCGCATTGTTTGTTTCGCACCGGTACCATCACAGCCTAAAAAAGGGTAATATGACGCAAAAAATGTACTAAGGCAAATAAGATTTTGGCTCTAATGCACTTTATGAGTCCAATCAGAGTTTATGAGTCCAATCAATTTTTTATGAGTCCAATCAGAGTTTATGAGTCCAATCTATTTTATATGAGTCCAATCAG
>JAKKIK010002294.1:0-11837 GCA_024500135.1 Heterodera carotae
GGGGGGAGGGGGGGGGGGGGGGGGGGAGGGGGGGGGGGGGGGGGGGGGGGGGGGGGGGGGGGGGGGTTGGGGGGGGGGTTGGGGGGGGGGGGGGGGGGGAGTTAAGACGTCATTGTTTGTTATCAGACAGCAGGAAGAACGGCATTATTGGATGGCATATATTGTGGGCACAAAATGGCATAATCGGTGCAACATTAAGTACTGATCATTGACCAAACATTAGAAAATATTGTTACCTTTTTATTACCATGTTTTTTAAAATTTCTAATTATTTTCGAAAATCCAGAAATTCCCAAAAAAAAACCAACCAGGCCGGAAATCAGACAGGTGCCTTTGTTTGATTCGAAAGTTCTTTGTGTGTTTGAATCTATGAATAAGCAGAAATTATAAAATTACAAAAAACAATAAGATTAGATTTATATAACATTTTTTCTGAATTCTTTCTACACCTAAAGAGCTTTTGAATAACAGCCTTATTTGAATAGTTTTCTACTTAAAAAAAGGGTGTTGGAAAAAAATTTTCATGATAAAGGGAAATATGTTGCGAACATTGCACCCAATTAAGCCAAAATGTACAATATATAATATTATTACCATCCATATTTTAAATCACACAAATAAATTAGTGAATATGACAACTGACTCCCTCCACTTGATCATGGAGCAATTTTATTTCAATTCTTATCGCCAATTTCAAAGTCCATTTTCCCGCCGTTGCCATTGGGCCCAATCAAATTTTGTGATTGTCGCTTTCAATTTTTTGAAAGTGATGCAATTTTTGCATGTACAGCATTTTTTTTTGTCTAAAAATTGTCCAAATGCATGAAAAAATGGAATTTTTATCTGTGGGATGAGCGCAATAAAATGTTTCATTTTGATGGGGCGACATTTTGCCTAATCAAAGAGAATAATCGCCAAAAACCAAAAAGACAACAAATGGCCATAAATCATTCGAAAAACGGGTCAACTCCGTCTGGCCATTTCCGTCCCGTCCGTCAAAATCCGTCTCTGGCCAACTCCGTCCCGCCAGTCAACGCGAGACCCATACCGACATCATACCCTGATTGTATGATGAATCTCGGCTTGAAAAAAGTCCCCTTTTCTTGGGTCTTGGTCCCGAGTCACTAAGGCCAAGTGCGTGCATAATAATTAAGGATGCTCGGTAGTACCGATACCGAGTACCGAGTTGGTAAAAGTACCGGGTTGTTTGGGTACCGGTACCGGAACCGAGTACCAGGTTCTTGGTACCGACTACTCGGTACTTTTTTACACCCCTAACGATTGGGTTTGGTTCAGGAATTTATAAGTTAACAAAGAAAATATGAATCCCTCATTAAATTTCTAAATAAATTAATTATCAAAACGATTAAAAAGGCTGAAATGATTTAAATTATAATATTTATAAATCCATCTGTGTAATTGTGGCCCAATGGTTAGTTCTGTGTTTTTCACTGTGAGCTGGCTTGGGTTCGAACCTCTTGTTATGAAAAACATTTTTTGCTTGATCTCCCCAATTTAATAAAAATAATAATTTTCTCAGTTTCTTTTTCTTTTTTTTAAATATTTTTAAGCAAATTTCGGCAAAATCCTCTCCAAATCAATTGGATATACTTGTAAATTTATTTTAATTTTATTATTCTTAGCGATATTATGGTCCTGATAGTATTAGATTTTCTTTTTGATTAATTTGAATTTATTTCACTGATTTTTTCAAATCTTGAATCAAGCTCTGCTTTTATGTTATGGTCATTTGCCATTGGTCTCCGAATCGCCGCATTCTTCTGCATTTTTTTCAAGAACATATTGTTCTTTTTCACTATTTTTGGTATTCCTTTTCAATTGTTTATATTGTAAATAAACTATCAATTTTAATGGCCAATGGAAGGACCCAAAATCGAATTGATCACTCCCCTAGTCGAATCATTTTTTTCTTCGAGCAGGCAGACTGCTGCTTACAATTTGCTTTTGGTGTTTGATGACCCTAAGCTTACTCTCGTTGTTTACAAATTTTATATCATTTCAAGCAGGCCTCAAACAATAGTCAACGTACAATAGTTAATTAATTATTTATTGTCCTTTTTTTAAAAAATGAATACTATTGACTTTTGGAGAAATTATGTTTTTAGGGATTCTATTTTTATTATGTACTTTCTTAAAAATTCAAGTACCATACAAACCAAATACAATATAAAGGTACCAATACAAAAAACAATACTCGTGGAAAAATGAATAAATAAACCAATACCGTTTTTTCTCTAATTGCCGCCCAGGGGCGGCTATTATTCAATACCCCCTCGAGGAGGGGGGCGGGGGGGGCGGAGGAGAGGCGGCTATTTTCCGATCAAACAAATTTTTAATTCACAGAATTTCTCCCTATAATTTTACGAATGATAACTAAAAATAAATTCATTCCGGTGTTAAAAAAAACTGCCATAATTGATTTAAATCAAAAGCAGGTTCTAAAATATTCGAGGTTATGGAGCTCTATCTGATTTACAATAATCCTATATAATACTACGGGTCCTACCCTCAAATTTTGATTCTTTTTTGCCAAATCTTCACCAAACCCACTTGTTTTATTTTTTTCTAAAAATAAAAAAATTCTCTCCTAGAGGGAGGGAGGCGGCAAATGGAGGGAGGAGGCTATTTTTCGATACCCCTTGAGAGGGGGGGGGCGGCAAATAGAGGGGGCGGCTGTTAGAGAAAATACGCTATAAACTAATTATAATATCAAGAGAAACTATTAGTATTTTTATAGGTGTGGTTAGCTTACATATATTTTACAAAAATATCTTCATACTGGATTTTTCCGCCTATCCCATACCAGAGATTAGACGGATTTATATCTGAACTTTTTTGAGTCCATTATGAAACTTTTTTGAAAAATCCAGGACTTACTAAGAATTTTTTTATAGAAAAAGAAGCCCAGAGTGTTCTACTAGAGAAATTATCCGAAGTTCTCTTCTGATTTTAATAGCAGAGTTTTTTATTTTCCGAGTAGCTTTGTTTATTTAAAATATAATTTTTATTTAGCGAAATGCTCATAACATAACTACATATTGTTTTTTAACATGTTTAAAATTTAAGAATAAATTTATGTAGGTAAATAAAATATTTTTATTGGAAAAGCTTATAATTTTGGTCAGTTTCCTTTTAGACAAGTAATAAGATTAAATTATTGTAAAAAGATTTTTATTGCATATATTTTTTATTGTTATAACTTATTTCTAGAAGTTTTTATTCCAATTTATTTTCATCGCTTTCAATGCAAATTTTATGATCGGTATGAAACCAAAATTTGATGGCAGAAAAATATTACTTGTTGCGCATCGCAGTTACATGCAGTAAATACAAACAATTGTTTGTACTGTCCAACGCATTCTCTTCGTTATATTTAGATCATATTTATCGTCCTCCCATCTTATAGGTCGTTACAATAGCAATGTCGATTTTGCACTTCACGCTCGTATGATAACTGCAATTGCCTTCGTTCCCGAACAAGATGTTGTCCGGGCACTTTTGGAGCTAGAAGAACACATATTTGAAATTCATCCCGATTTGGAGCCCATTTTTGATTGGTTTACTAACGCTTACGTTGGGCGCCTTCGATAATGGAACTAGGGCACCGCCATTATTTGGCTACGACATTTGGTCTGTTTTCCAGCGTGCTTTAGATGGCAATGACAGAACTAATAATTATTCTGAGTCGTGTAACCGTAAGTTGAAAATCGGATTTGGATATCCTCACCCACATATTTGGCGGTTCATTGATGATTTGAGAAAGATACAGAAAGGTACAGATGCGGATTACGAACAGTATGTTATGGAATATTTGGGCGGTTTGGCGCACAATTTTCATATGGATTAAAATCGAAAAATTGTTGATTGTCTGATATGATTTGAAATTTTTTTATAAATCATTTTGCAAGTTGACAATGGAAATATTGGGTAGGGGTCTTTAGAGTCTGCCCGATTGAGTCTGACCGATTGAGTCTGCCCGATTGAGTCTGACCGATTGAGTATCGACTCGATTGAGTCTGACCGATTGAGTCTGCCCAATTGAGTCTCCCTGCTGAAAACGACGATAGATGTAATGATAAAAAATTTTACTCAAGTGTTGAAAAAAATTTAAAAAATGCTGAGCAAACAAATCAAATCCGAATGAGAAATCCAAACAGAACAAAAATTTTGTGAGTAAACATTATATGGAACAGAATTTGTGATGGATAACATTAATGAACGTACAAAAGTCATCGAAAAAAGTGATTCCAATTATTTAACTTATTGGATGGTTTAAAGTTAAATTAGGTAGTTGATTTTATTTCGGGACCAAAATAAAATAGGGAGTTAAATGTTAGAGAATGGGATGAATTAACATTTGTTGAAGAAGCGCACTGAACAGTAGTGCGAGTGACAAGGGCATACCCAAGAAAAACCCAGAAAATTGACACAAGTTCTTGGTACGCCCTTGGTGAGTGATCACAGTCCGGTCAGCCAAGTCCGTTGTCCTCAAACAGTCCCTGTGTTGTCTCCTCCTGAAATTAAGAACCCATAAACATAAAAATAGTTTTATACATTGATTGGGTAGATATTAGGCTGAGAAAGACCGATTTAAACCGAGGGCATCGTTTTTCGGTTAGGCCCGTTTTTCGATCCCAGATTCGATTTTTGGATCAAAAAAAAGTTCAGTTAAGCGACTTATGCCAACCCTAGTAGAGATGATCGGTCCACCAACCAAACATTAAGACAAGAAATATATATTGAGATTGGGTGAGACCACGAAAATTAAGGTGATCAGGAGTGAGACGCCAAAAGGTGGTGATCAGATAAGAGACCCAAAAATGATAATGATCAGCAGGGAGTGAACCAACAAAATGTCAGAGAAAGGAAATTCCGATAGATTCATTGGTAAATGTGAAACATTGATCTATCATAGTGCCCGGCGGGAGCGGGATCCCGGCCGGGATTTTCCCGGGATCCCGCTCCCGTAACCCGGGTTTTTTGGTGGGCCGGGATTTAAACCGGGACGGGATTTTTGGCCGGGATCCCGGCACGGGATCCCGCCCGGTCACCTTTTGGAAATCCCGGTCCCGCTCCCGGGTTTTTAAGTCGGTAAACCCGGGATTTTTAATTATGCACTGGTAAGAATGGAGATCAGAGTAAAAAAAGTTAAGGAGAGAGGAGAGAAATAGAATTTATATCATAATTTCACCAAATAAATATGTTATATGATGGCCGATTGGTCTGTGTTGTAGTTTCCGCTTCTATATTTGGTTGGGGTTCTAATCGCGCGTGTTGAAAATGTTTTCAAAACTTTTTCTCATTTTTTATGCCAGGTAAATAATAAAAAATCAGCAACAACTCAAATTCGATTAATTCGTCAAAAATTTCTGGCGGCGCCTATCGGCACCGCCAGCCCCCCCCCACACAACAAAAATTTGATTTTTTTAAATCCCGGCCGGGATCCCGGGTTTTTTCACCAAAATCCCGTATCCCGGGTTTTTTTACGGACCGGGATTTAAACCGGGACGGGATTTTGGGCCGGGATCCCGGCGCGGGATCCCGCCCGGTGACCTTTTTGAAATCCCGCTCCCGCTCCCGGGTTTTTTGATTTCACCGGGCACTAATCTATCACTTACGTCCTGCAGTAAATCCTGTGCACTGATCGCCTTCAACACCTGCTTCTTGCTGGTCTCCTGAATTTCGCCGGCCAACAAAAATTCGTCCAAAATGAAGTAAGCCTTCTCAAAGTTGAAGATGATGTCCAACTCGCAAACGCTGCCAAAATAGCGGTCCAACAGCTCCACATAGCGGTGGATGATCTCCAAACACAACAGCTAAACAGCACACGAATAAATTCAGAGTCTCAAAAAGGTCAGACCAATAAAATAAACGCCCCGGGGACAAAACACTACCGGAAAGAGAAACTGCTAGAAAAAACTATCAAATTCCCTCCCTTCACCTAAATCCATAAGTTAAAAAAAGCATAAAACCCTATTGAATCAACAAAACACCTCATTATCCGACTGTTCAATGGCACAGCAAAAATACAGCGAGGCGTAACTAAAACAAAAACAGTGAAAATTTTAAAAAATTTAAGCACTTTCGTTATTGGATTAATTAATTGGAAAGTTCACTCTTTATCACATACCGTTTGTACACAACTTTCATGTCTTTGTACTCGAGGAATGCGCACATTTTGGGCTTCCGTGCCAATATGGCGGTGACCAATTCGCGAGTGATTTTCTTTTTGACCTGAGAAACGCAATATAAACTGACAAATTCGTAAAAATAGTGATAATTAGAACGGGTGCGCGTTTGGCTTAACACAAATCAGTCACAATGGTTAGGCTGATGAGTGTTAATCAGACTGCTGGTGATCATAAAAGATCAAGCGCGTTAGTATTGGTTGATTAAACTGATCAGAGACTATTGAGGCTATTAGCGGCTAGCAAATAATACACAATGTCCGTGTCCCACCTTGTCCGCGTACGCGACATACCACTTCTGTAGGCGCAATTTGCCCTGACGCGAGAACAACAGCATGTAATGGATCATCCCGCCCTCACATAAAACATATGGTGTGTTTTTACACAGAAAAGCAAACTAAAATTATTTTAAATGTAACATTTAGCATAATTAAAAAACATTTCGTCCTAATTATTACGTTTATGCAAAATCTGGTTGCCAAATAGTTTTATACAGGGGCGCTACACGTTTTGATGGCTACCAAGAAATATTGGTATGGTAGGGCAAGACATTGGCAAAAACCGTACAGGATCAAATACCATTCGACTTGGTCCTAAGCGATGTGTGACAGAATCGCACTGTTTTGATCAATTGTCCACCACTAAATGAACCCTAGGACAGCGAAATCAAAATTTCTCAGATCAGAAAAAAGATACGCTTCAAATCATTGCTTTCATGAGCCAGCCGTGCATGAGACGGGTCATAACATGGAAAGGGGCAAATGAAGCAGAGCAAGAAATTCTGGATTCCAATGTTTCCAAAAACGAGACAAAAGGGCTATAAACAAACAAAATACAGAAAAAAGAGCGGCATACAAAATCACAGAAAAGGGAACATTATGAGAAAATAAAATTCACAGTTTCTTGGTGTCAAAAACCCATAATATAAAATTATACAATTCGTACGTACTTAAGGATTACGGATTTTGTAAATGCATAGATTGGTGTCAATGATGTGTTTGGGTGGTCGATGAAAGAGTGCTGATCAGCCAAGTGGCACTTCGCTTCACATTCGTATTTTGCAAGGCCTAAACGTTTTGAGGTGAGTTGGATTTTGTGAAAATGCCTCGGGGTAAAGTTTATGTAGTGCCAATTCGCAAGACATAATCCCCGACTAAGGGTTGGAGATCACGCTTTAGCAATTTCATTTAAATTCACAAGAACAACTGAGCGAAAAACAAGGGCAGTTTTTGCCTAGGAGCCGCGCGTAAGTTATTTGTAAACGCACAGAAACAGAGAAGATGGCCACATCCGCTTGATGCCGTGTGCCGATGTGGTTGTTGAAGTATTGGCGTCGAAAGCGCTCCATCAACTCGTTGGGCCGTTGCTGCTCCGCCGTCGTCGATGTTGTTGTCACTGTTGAAAGGCGATCATCATCCTCCCAATCATTGCCACAACCGCCGCTGCCGCCCCCGGGCGGAGCAGCTCAAAACGCCGCCGCCGAAACGCCGCCGCTGAAACGCCGCCGCCGAAACGCCGCCAGCCGAAACGCCGCCGGCCGAAACGCCGCCAGCCGAAACGCCGCCGTAGGTTGATTTCCCTTTAGACCTATTTCGAACCCGGACCTGAATTCGAACACAGGGTCGAACTTTTTGTTACAATTATTTTTTCTGTAAACATTGGTACTTATCCCTTTTGCAATCCCCCTGAAACTTCTAAATTTAATTTAATTCAACGCAAAAAGGAGCATGCGAAGACGGAGCAAGTAGTGGGGCGCCCGAGTGAGCGGAGGGTTGCGAGCGAGCGGCGCCCCACCTACTGGCCGCCGTAGTCGAGTGTGCGCTGGTTTTTAGCGCAATTTTAAAGATAAATTTAATTTGCCGATTTAGTCAAATACATATAGTTATTGTGTTTAAATGTAAGAAAAAAGTTCGAACTTATGTTTGAATTCAGGTCCGGGGTTCGAAATAGGTCTAAAGGGAAATCAGCCTACGGCGGCGTTTCGGCTGGCGGCGTTTCGGCTGGCGGCGTTTCGGCGGCGGCGTTTCAGCGGCGGCGTTTCGGCGGCGGCGTTTTGTAGTGCACCGGCCCCCGGGGGCACTATCGACAGTGGTAACAATGCCGTTGACACTATTTCTATTGGCACCATTGGCCCAGGCTGCGAAATTGCCGCGGAAGGCCTCCTCGTCGATGTTGTTGTCCAACTCGAAGCTAGGCCAACCGTTGCTGCTGCACAACGTCGCTGGAGGGGATTCAACTGTCGGAGGTGGGGATGAAAGCGAAGCCGTTGCCATAACAGTGCCGGAACCGACATTAAGTCATATGTTAATGTAAAATAACGACGACATTTTTTGCTATGCGAATAATTGACAGGCCCCACCCCAGGCATGAAGTAGTGAAATTTACATTTTCACGCTTATAGGCATAAAATTTTTTTATGAAAAACCCCTTTCCCTCCGCATGTCATTACCATTTCACGTGTAAAAAAATATTTCATCCCTACCCATTGTCTTGTGTTGTTGTTGGTCTCGTGGTGTCAACAACTCCCCCTTGGTAATGATGCCATTGATCGGGGCAACCGTTCTGCAAAACAATTGGGTCTTCGTTGTTGCCGATGGTGCTGTTGTACGCGCATTTTGTTGTTGGTGGCAGTGGTGCTCCCACGGTGCTGTTGTCTGAAATTAGCGGTGCCAATTTTTTTTTGGGCCATAATTTCAACAAACCATCCGCCGACAATTGCTGGTCTTCCAAATCGCACTTGTTGAATAGAACCATCAGTGGTAACTGACAAATGCGTTCCAGCGCAAAAATATCTTCTTAAAGTGGCCCAAATTTGTTGAATGTTTTTTCTGTCGAGGAATTTGTAAAATGAACAAAGAAATTTTCATAATTTTTTCAGGCAAAAAGTCTGAAAATTTATCTCTTTTAAATTTTTTTTTCAAAATTGTTATCTAAGACGGGTTTTATAAAACAAAAGTCCTCTTTTTTTTGGAACTGAAGACAACCCATCCACTAAAATTGAAAAAAATTTCATCCTCCCGACTCAATTTTTGTTGCCCGCCCCCACCCAATGCGTCGCACACTTCGGGCAACCGTCGTACATCCGCCGAATCGACTACAAATACAAGGGCATGGCATTCCGTCAAATAGGAGTGCCACAACTGACGCAATTCCGACTGGCCGCCAAGGTCCCAAAAATTGAGCACAGCGTCCCGCAGCTGCACCCGAACATCTTGAAAAAGTGATTTATTAAAATTATGCTGTCGTAAATTCGGAAAGTATTCCATTCTTTAGGGGTTTTCAATTTAAGAACCACTTTTCCACGATTTAATCGTTCAAATGAGTCCGTGGATTTTTGACCCCAAAATCTATTATTTTTTTGAACTGGATTTTCTTACTTTGAAAATTTTAAGATGAGAGCCCTGTGTTAACCATGTAATTTTACGGCAAATTTGCTGAATTCTGGTCACCTGCCCAACCAACGTACTATTCAGTCCGACGGTTGGAGCAATTTTAGCCAAATTTCGGCACCGATAATGACGGTCAAAATGGGCCTTCAACCTTTCAACATAGGCCTGCGAAAAGGTGCTGAATTAATAGAGGAAAATTAAAGAGCTACACGCGTATAAAAAAAGGCAAATCAAATGCCATCCGAAATGGACGCCACGATGTGGAATGGAATTGGTCGTATTTTGTATAAGGCATTGCTATGTCAAGTGATGATTTATTATTCACCCCAACCGCGTAAATCATCACCGTTTTTCCGGCACCGTCCAGGCCAAGCAATGCAACAAAAAATTCGTCCTTGCGCGTCATTTCGCCAAACGCTCCGCGGAACAGTGAAAACATTGTCCGTCGTCAAAAGCAACACAAAAACGATTATTACACTGACATTTGCCGCATTCGGAAATGGCGGGAAAACAAATTAAAAATTTTAAAAGGTAAAAAAATGAAAAATAACGAAACCGACTAAAACAAGCAAATGAATAGAAAAGATTATTGAATATCGAAAAAAACCATTAATTTTTTTTTTGGTCAAAGAATAGGCCATGTAAAAAGTAAGTCAAAGACTTAGGTTAAGAATAATATTATGCTTGTGATAATCCATCCTTCAGCATTCCCAAATTATTGAATTCTTCCGGTCAAAACCAAATGTCCACCCAACCATAAACCCATTTGCTTAAACATGGATGGACCATCACCGCCATCACAATTGTTCATCATCATGTTCAACCCGTTCATTGATTAGATTGCCCATTTCCACGTGCCGAAATTCACCCAACGGTCATCATTATTTCTCTATTTATCAATCCTTTTGCTGCTGCAGTTTCTGTTCCACATTCCTAGCCAACTGTTTGCTATAGTTGCGGTACTCGGGTTTCAGCTCCCACATGGCCCGATTTGGCGCACTGTCGTGGTACAGGCCGATGTCATTGAGCTATTAGATATAAAAAAAGAAATGTGAATGGATGCAAAAATTGATGGCATTTATTGAATAATAAGGGACCACAAAAATTTTTATGTGTAGCAAAAATTTTTTTTACCGCTTCACGGACAACACTGGCAGGCTGATTGGTAATACGCTGGAGATCCGCTTGTCTGCAAAAATAGATTAGGATAAGAGGGGAGATTAAGGTGAATTTACAAGCATTGTACATTAAATTTTATAGAGATGCAACACCCCACAAAATCCATTAGCTTTCATTTGATTTTTGTACCCCAAAGTTCAACCTTCGAGCTGATGGCCGAACAATAGAAGGAGGACAGGGATCTACCAAGTATTTGGGTCTGGCGGGGGGTGGTACCGACCAAAAAGTCAATTTTTAGAGGTGTACTTTTCAGGTATTTCGCTCCACGACCATGTTTTTTTTGACGGAAAAAGATTCCTATAAGAGAGCCGGGGTGCCGATATCCGCCAGAGTAAAAAGTTTTTTTGCAAAATATAGTAAAGCTTCTTACGGAAAATGAGGGCTTAAAGACGCCGCCGAAATTTTAACGAAATAGTTAAGTGTTCTAATTTTCCTTTTAAGCGCCATCGGGACGACCAACCTGTAGAACTGGTGGCGCTCGAATGCGTTGAACAACAGACTGACCACTTCGGGACGCTCCAAACGAATGGCCCTGACGCCCTCCTTGCGCTGCTTGTCCTTCACCTGTGCACAGAACGGAGAAAGGAACGATAAGTTTAGTGGTTTGTTGTTGTTTCAAGAAAGAGCTATAAAATTTCTGTTTTTAGCGAAGGGGGGAGACCCTTCGACCTTTTTTCGCTCTCACCATCACTAAATTTTCTAGGGAGAATTCCGACGGTTCCGATAGATGCCAGCGGGAAAATTTTTTAATGAAATTTTAGAGAATTAGATTTAAATTGGTTTCACGACTTTTCGACCAATTGTTTGGTTTTTTCCGACCAGAATAAAATAGACCCCTAAAATCGACTTTTTAACCCAGACCCCCCCCCCAATCCAAGGTCGGTCACGCCAATGGTAGTTAGGCAAAAAAAATCAGGTTAAAAATCATGAAAACGCCCCAAATTGCATTCATTGCCTGGTGTTCTTGGTACGCGTTCACCGGCTTGAACTTGACCACAGCACGTTCCATTCGTTTAACCGTCATCTTGGGCTGGCTGACACGTTGGATTTGAGCAATTTT
>JAKKIK010002295.1:0-11833 GCA_024500135.1 Heterodera carotae
CTTATTTTCTAAATATTTTTCCGCTTAGCTTCTGCTTGTTAATAGCTTCTAAACCCATAGAGCTTTCGAACGGTACCAAATTTATAAAATTTGGTTGACAAAGAAAAAAGTTATGGTGTCCTAAAGGTGTCTGGTCCGGAACCGGCGGTCCGGAACTGTCCAGTTCCGTGCATTGCTTGCCTGCGCTCTTTCATGACTAAAATCATTCGTGTCGAAAAAATTAATGTTTAAAAACGTTCGTACGCCACAGCACCAAATTAATATATTGGATTTAAAAAACGCAAAAAGCAATTTCAGAAATATTTAAATGACAGCCCCCCGGGGGTTCAGCATCTTCCAACTTTTGTGCACAACAAAATCGTCGAGCGAGGAGGAAATGATGCAGAAAATGGACAATGGAGAGAATACAAATTGCAAAACTGAGACTGAGACTGAAACTGATACTGAATCGGACGAGGAGGGAAAAGCGAAGGAAAAAGAAGCAGAAGCAGAGAACCGACTTGGACAAGGTCAATTTGAATTCGAACTGAAGGGGAAAAAGACAAACAAAGCAATACAATCCAAACACCGAACAATACGAAGAAACAAACCATTTATGATTGAATGACGTATTAGCATGGAACGGTAATCAATGGGTACAACATTTACAGTATCCCTCTAGGGATCATAAAATTGCCAAAAGGGAGGCCCACCAATCGATCACTTTTTGTCCCTTCCCTCTCTTCGACCCTCTCGCTTCCCCTCCTCCCTCTCCCCTCCCTCCCTCTCCCCCCTTTCCCCTCCCTCTCCCCCCTTTCCCCTCCCTCTCTCCTCCCTCTCCCCTCCCCACTCCCTCTCCTTTCCTCTCCCCCCCTCCCCTCTCATCCCCACTACCTCCCCCCCCCCCCTCCCTCCCCCCGCTTGACTCCCTCCGCCCCATTCATTAACACAAATTTGTAAATTGACTGCGATATGATGTCGTCCGTCCGTCCGCCTGTTGCACAGCACCCACAATTCTTTGTGATGCTTTTACGATTCGGCACTGACAAATAGGGCACTTTGGCATTTCTGCTGATGAATCCACCGAAATTCAAAAAAGCAAATTAAAGAAATAATTATATAATAAATGTAAAATGAAGAAATCTGCAAATAAAAATCTCAGCATAAAAACATAAATAAAACCAAAAAATCATTACTTTTAATAATTGATGAAAATTCGAACTTTTATTAAAGGATAAAAAGTTCAAAATTCGGGTTATTTTATTTAATTTATTGTTTCTCCTCATTTGCTGGCCGATGCCTTTCGCTTGCCTACCCCTTTCTTTCCCCCCCCCCCCAAATCCCATCCATCCACTCAATCAAAATCGCCCGGGGCAAATCGTCGGGGAAACCGCAATATAACTGCCCCTCGGGGGCAAAACCACTTTACGATGACGGAAAAGTCGGAGAGAAAGGTGGGCATTGATGGGACGGAATGGGATTGGTGAAGTGCATCGATGAGGGCATACTGTAGGGCAAATGTGAAATTCCAATAATTGAATTTAAAAAACATTAATTTTTAGCCAAATGTTCGTCCATGGAAGCGACCACAATGACTTTTTCGGCTTCTTCGGCGTCGGATGAGGCGGCAAAATCGGCGCTCGGCTCTTCCCCGTCGAGCATGTCCATGTCAAAAGCAATGGAGCTTGAGCTGGACCTGGACGAGCTGAACATGGCGACAAGCGCTACTGCTGAGGGCACTGAACGGGCAAAATCGGCTTCAAAAAAGCCGCGCTTTTCATACAATGCGTGAGAAAGAAGAGGGCACTTTGCATGGATCATCAAACAATAATAAATATTTGTTTGTTAGTCTAATCACAATGGCACTTCGCCAAAGTCCGAGCGGCCGGCTGACTCTGAACGCAATTTACGAGTACATAATGACCAAATTCCCATTCTATCGGTCAGATTGTCTCATTGACAAATTCCAATTTTAAATGCTTCCATTTCAGTGAAAATCGGAAGGCATGGCAAAACAGCATTCGGCACAATTTGTCACTGAACAAATGTTTCAAGAAGGACCCGCGCCCTTATGACGACCCGGGAAAAGGTAAAAGAAACAAATTTGGCACACCAACATCGTTAATCATTTGAGATCATCTCAATAATTATTTGTAATTATTCCCCGGGGGGACAAAACAATTGTCCCGTGTCCCACCTCCTTTTTCCCATCGCCTGACACTGATGAGAAAGCATTCTGTAGAAACCTAATAGTGACAGCCGAATGAATCGTTGGGCCGGGCACATTATTTACTCCCATCAGAGCATTAAGTAGCAGGAGGGATGAATGGTGAAATGATTGATTATTTTGCGGAAAACATGAAAATTGGCGAATTTTATTGCGGAGAGATGCATTTTTGAATTGAATTGGACAGTCAATGAATGAAAAATTCCAAAAAAAAATTCAACTAAACCATGTTAAAATGTTACCATTCGATAGAGGAGTTTCTCAGCTTCCTAATGATTCTAAATTTATACGTTTTTTTTTTTGTAAAAATTCATTTGGAAAAAAAGATTTAAAAATAGAAAAAAAAGACAAAATTTATGGGACAACCCAATATTATGCTTCTATGCTTACAGGAAATTATTGGATGCTTGACCCGGACTTCAAAGACGACATTTTTATCGGTGAAACAACTGGGAAACTGCAACGGCGTAGGCGCCCCAACGGAATAAGTCACAATTACCACCACCAAAACTATGGCAGCGGCATTTTGAGAAAGGGCGTAAAGGGGGGACTGGTCGATAGTCGGCCAAGCCAACATCGTCAACTTCAGCAGCAACTCCAATGTTTTCACCAGAGCCCTTTTTTGGCGCCGACTTCGAGCCAGTCGCTGTTGTGCCAGCCGACGGAAAGTGCCGCCCTGACGCCGTTGGGCACATTGCCTGCCAAAATGCCATTGCACCAGCAAAACCCAACATTCATACGACCTCCAATTTTTTGTTTGGCTTCCCAATCGCCTCCGTGCCCGCTGGGACAGCTTATGGCGCCGCCTCTGTCCATGGTGCTGCATTCGGCGCCGTTGCTGCCGTCCCCACTATTCTCTCAACAACTTTTTGAGTCGCGCGCGCAACAAAACGCCAACGAACAGTCGCCGCAGCAGCACTTGGCACTACTGCAACTCATTCAACGAGCTCATCAACAGATCATCAGCAACCAGCAACAGAAGATGATGATGGAAATAGCGGGGGAAGACAATGGCACGGCCAATTGAGGCCGGGAAATAAATCAGTATACATACATCATACTAAATTAATATGAATGAAGGCAGAATTCCGCTTTTTGTACAATAACTTTGGTTTATACATAAAAGAAATACAATACATATTTCTCGACAAATAAACTGAGAAAATTAGATTCAGTTGCCTGTCTTAATTAAATATTTTTAACAAACTCAGCGGAGAAGTCATCGAAAACAATAATTAGCCAGCCAATCTAAAATATGTACCCACCCCATCCATCCATAAAACATGCATTTTATCCCCCTCCGGGGTTGACCATCTCCAATTGTTGCATCTTCAGTTTTTTTTTTTTTGTCCTTAATATTCCCACAAAAATTTTCACCTTTGATTTGTCGGCATCAGCACAATGCTCCGCTCACTGCTCGCCAATTATAATGAAAGTGTGGGGGGGGGGGGACGGAATGGGGACAAAAGTGGCGATTAACAACGGCAGGGATTACTCTCCTCTCTTCTTATCCAATGCGCGGACACCCTTTTATGCCTTCCTTTCGGATGCCTCCTCAAATGTGCCCTTGTTGTTTTCAATGCCATTGTTCTCCATTGGGACCCTTTTAGCTCCGTTTGTTGCTAATGTGTCAATTGTTTTTTTGTTTTGTTTTGATGGAATGCGCCTCCTTTTAACGCTTCGTTTGCATAGCAGCGAATGTTTTGGGAATCATCACTTAAAATCTGTCCGCAGATCCTTCGGTGGTATGTACCAAAAATGCAAATAATTAACCAGGGATTCGAACCCACAAACTTATTTTTGGTGACTGTCGCACAGGCCACTAGGCCAAACAAGTCTTTATTGTCGTTAGAGCCTTTAATCGAGGGCTGTAAATACATATGACCCAAAAAGTAGGTACTCGTAACTATTTTCGGTATTAAAGCCAAATAGGAATGGTTTGTTCGACAATGCTGTGCATTTCGACATTGCAGTTTGAAAGTGAAGGTTTCGACCAGGGATGGTCACAGGTACAAATTTTAAAACCCTTCTCCGGATAAAGACCGTAACAGAAAAAAGATTTCAGCGTAGGGGGGGGGGGGATTGGGTTATTTTACTATTCGAGTTTAGTCGGTTTTTCACGTCAAGATCTGTCGGAGGTACTTATGTACCCATAAAAAAAATTGTTTTACGAGTCATAGAAACTGGTTGAATTAGGTTCTTTATACAAGTACCCTATCGGATACCAAATATGCCTGGAAATGATTTGGTCCGGGTTTTCAACCTAGTTACACGAGATTTAATTGGTTCAAAAACTGCACTTGTTCGGTTTAGGTCCTTTTTTGGTCAAATTTTCAAAAAAACTTTCTAACTTAAAAAGTTGTTAAAACGTATTACCGGAGGTTTTTGGGGTCGCTGATAACGGTTCCGACATCCATTTTGACCAATTCTAAACCCCGGACCAGAATTCGAACAAAGTTTGGAATTTATAAAATTTTCAACAATCAATTTTGTCTCAATTTACTCAAAACATAAGCAACATCTCAGAAACACGAAGCAACAACCACGAATGGCCATTTTATTTGAGAAGAAATTGATTTTCGAAAATTTTAGAAATTTTCGATTTTTGTTCGATTTTGGGTCCGGGGTTCGGAATTCGGCAAAATGGATGTCGGATTCGGGACCAGCGACCCCGAAACCCACTAGAAAAATGTTTTTAGCGACTTTTTAAAGTTAGAAAATTTATTTGAAAAGTTTGACCAAAAAAGGGGACCAATATCGAACAAGTTCCCAAAAACCGGTTTAAGCGACAGTAAAATATTTGGTTGTTTCATCGTTTTGCGCCTATGTAAACCTAAGTGGTTTGGTCTATTGTTCGGCAATGCGATTTTCGGTAACGGTTAACAGGTAATTGCCGTTATCAAAATATTCAAAATCTGCTTTTCGATAAATCGGTAAATACATATTTATCCGATGGGCATTATTTTTTTGCATAACCGGTAAAACAAACCTGTCAATTTTTTGATTTTTCACTTTTCATCAAATCTCGGCAGGGTTCAATCGACATTATTGCTTTAGACTTTGGTTTAAATTTGAAATTGAGTAATTTTTGACGCTAAAATTAATTTCAAATTTATATAAACCAAAATTTTTTTTGAAATTGTCGGGCAACATCTCTTTCTTCTCTTCAGTCTTTTGTTATTTAACTTTTAATATTTAAGGAATACATAACTTTTAGCTTATCTATTCAGTAAATATGCCAGTGTCGATAAATCCAGACCCAAATGACCCTTACTTCATTCCTTCAGTTCCCATGTACCGAGATTTCCGAAAGGAGAACGATTTGAATGATACTATTGGAGATCGCTTCTTTGACGGTGAGCTTGTTGGTTTAATTTTAATCCTAATAAAACAGAAAAAGCGCATTTTAAGCTATCAAAATATATAAGAATAAAAAACAAAATCAAAAAGCAAATTAGTTTCATTCAGAATTTGCACATGCCCTTGAAAATACTCCTCCCGACAAAAACACGACCGAAGTGATTCAAGCCAATTTGCGCCCCATAAGCAACGACGCTGGGACCACCGCCACTGCTTACTCTACTCGCAGTACCGTTTCGGCTCCCAAAGTCCAAGCCAAGCCGAGACCCGTAAGCCGTCGTTCGATGTCGCAAGTGCGTGAAGTAGCAAGCCCTACAATTGTCCAACCACCAATGCGTTTTGGAAACACCACTACCGCGCGTCGTTCCGTTATCGCCTATAAAGGGTAAGTGAATTTCTTATTTAAAAAAATGAAAAACCTTACTACATCGTTTTTTTTGAGGACATGCGACGGCGCTGGGACCACCGCCACTTACACTGCTCGTAGTACCGTTCCGGCTGCCAAGGTCTGCGCTGGCACCACCGCCAATGCCACCACCGCTACTCGCAGTACCGTTCCGGCTTCCACGGTCTGCGCTGGGACCACCGCCAGTGCCACCACTTACGCTACTCGTAGTACCGTTACGGCTGCCACTGTCCGCGCTGGGACCACCGCCACTGCTTACTCTACTCGCAGTACCGTTTCGGCTCCCAAAGTCCAAGCCAAGCCGAGACCCGTAAGCCGTCGTTCGATGTCGCAAGTGCGTGAAGTAGCAAGCCCTACAATTGTCCAGCCACCAATGCGTTTTGGAAACACCGCCACCTCACGTCGTTCCGTTATCGCCAACAAAGGGTAAAACATTGGGTACCTATAGGGTTTTTCTGCATCAAAGCCTAAATTTAACATCATTTCAATAAAGTTCACCAAAATTAGGATAAGTCTCATAAGATCTAGTGTGCTTCGACGAATTTAAAATTCGTCATTGTTGGTTTACTGCACAGAATTCCTCCTCCGAAAAACCTCTTCGAATCCAGGGACGCCTTTGTCTTTATGTACCCTCTGAGATTGATGTGGATTTATCCGAATTCGGTGATTTTTCATCAAAAATATTCATGATTGGACTGTCTGAAGCTTCTTATTTTAAGAAAACTGGAAAAACCGTTACATTGTTTTATTTTGAGAGCATGCGACGGCGCTGGGACCAACTCCAGTGCCACCACTTATACCACTCGCAGTACCGTTTCGGCTGCTAAGGCTTCGGGTGTTTCTCATGCGGTTCGTGGGATCGCTGTGGTGCGTAATACGCCGACAAAGAAACAGTCGATGAAAGACAATCACTGATTGTCTGATGGGAGAAAAAGGAATTGGCCAGGCATTCGGTCGTCGCATATTTATACATTTAAATTGTTGAGAGTTTGCTTTTAGATAAATTTATTCTGAGAAGGTCGAATAGCTTTTTTCACACTTAATGCCTAATTTATGCCTTTTTTCGTAATTTTTTTTCTTTAATCAACCATCTTTCTCTCGACTTTAGAATATTAAATGCAGAAGAGACCTAAGGAAAGCTCTCCGAACGCAGATGAGCAATTGATTGTGGCAAAGAAGAAGAACAATTCCAGGCATGGCATTGCCGTAATTATTTATTGGTTTTTTTGTGTGCGTTCAAATTTTAAGGTCTGCGCTTGAAGCTCTCGAGACGAGCAACACGAGGTGAGTGAGTGCATGTGCTGTGTCTGTCTGAAATGCTTCCAAATTCAGTGGCGGACCTTCGAATGAAATACACAACGATGGGACACCGAAGAAAAATGAACGGCGTTATATGGTGTGCCATGAAATTTTGGACACTGAACAGAACTACCTGGCCATTCTTAGCCTGTTGATCAATGTGGGTTAAAAAATTTCCGGCTCGGCCACAAAAGAGAATTTAAAATAATTATTTCCGTGTCTTGGCTCTACTTTATGTCCAAAAGTTTCTCCTGTTTCAGGGCTTCAAAAAACCTCTGAAGGCGTTGATGGAAAGTGAGGGGGAGCGGGAGCTTTTGCATGCGAATGAGTTGAACATGTTATTCCGAAAAATTGAACCTCTCGTTCATGTCCACGAGAATATTCTCCAAAATTTGCGAAAACAGTTAATTTGCTCATTTTATTTTGCTTCGATTTGACTTAATTTTTCCGCCAGTTTAGGATTTCTGATTGGAGAAACACAAATTTGATCGGCAAAATTTGGGCTGACAGCGCGCTCGACCTCGAAAAGGTGCACTATTCCATGTTTCATTTGTGTGAATTCGTTTTTCCAGTATTACCCTCCATATATCAATTCTTATGACGAAATGCGTGCAGTATTGGACCATTGTGAAGCAACTCGGCCTAAATTCCATGCCTTTCTGAAAGTATCTTACCAAAAAACAATAAAAATTGGAATGGTTTTTTTGTCTTGGGTAATTTTTTGATACTGATGTAGAAAAACTTGCCTTTTAGCAAGCGGAAGCGAATAAGGAGTGCCAGAAGAACTCGATCAGAGACCTTCTGATACGACCAGTGCAAAGAATTCCAAGTGTCCTTTTGCTTCTGCAAGGTTTTTATTCAAAAAATCAAAATTCCTTGAATAAACTTAAATTCCTCACTTTTAGACATTTTTTTTATTAATTTGAAAAATTATCATTCGCTTGAAATTTTCGTTCGCAGAAAATGTTTCTTTAAATTTTTTAATAGAAAAGTACAAATGGCATTTCTGAATTAAAGGTGCTCTGATAAAATATACTATGTCGTTTCATAAAAAGTGACCGTTTTCTTTTGTCAAATGAAATTATTAGCAAATGCGGTTCCATTGATTGTGAGCTCCAATGACTTTCGGTGTTCGTTCAATCGATTGTGTATATTCATTGTTAGCTTCGATTTCGCCGAATTTGTGGTCAAAAATGGCTTTTCGTAAATAAGCTATCTCACAAATGAGCGACTGACAAAGATCAAAACAGTCTCTTTTTGAAACGACACAGTAGGACAAGTAAATTTCGGAACTTCAAAAACGGACGGAACGCAACAACCCGGACCATCCGTGGGTGAAAGGCGCTGTGGAACAGCTCAGAGGCGTGTTGGAGTGAGCAATTCATTTTTGGAGCAATTTTTAAAATGTTACTAATTTAAATGCTCATATTCAGCAAAACGAATGAATCGCGAAGGCGGACCGAAAATTACCAACATTTTCTGGAAGTCTGCCAGGACATTGAACAACTGCCGGTATCACTCACTTTCTGCCTTTGAGTTCCAAGCTAATTGCACTTAAAACTTTTAAGGTTGATGTGATCACAAGCGACCGCGAGTTTGTACAGTCCATTGATGTCATGGTGTTGAACGCTGGGGGAATTTTGCACAAATACAAAGGCAAAACCATCGGTCTCTTTCTGTTCAACGATTTCGTTGAGGTCTGCAACCACCGGTTGTTTAAGGAATAGTGGGGACAAAGGTGTGCGGGAGATCAATATCCAGAAAAAATTTTCGCCGGGGGGAATGGTATAAAAGCAAATTTTTTCCATTTAGGTGGGGAGGGAATTGGCAATTTTCCTTCCTTTTGCTGGGGAAAAAGCAAATTTTCCATTTCAAGGGGGGAGGGTCCTTCCTAAAAACGTTCGTCGTAGGGGGGGGGGGAGGGTACTTCTGCAGTTTAAGATACTGAAATGACAGATTGCCAAATGCCGTCTCTATTCGTCCGAGCACAGTCTGAATTCTTCGTTCAGCGGAGGTAACAGCAGCGGCGGGAGTAGCGGCGGCACATTGCCAAGGCAATTGTCATTAAGCACGCTGAGGAGGGGCGCTTCGTGGAAGAAGGAACGCCATCGGTACAAGCACATCGAACTTTACCGGTTTGCCAACTTCCGTTCCCTGGAGATGGAGCGGGAAAAAGGTTAGAGACAGAACGGGCAGACAAAAAAATAGAGTGTGCTACAGTCGCTCCCCCCACCGTTTCCCCCCTACCGTCCCCCCGAGTGTTAGACTATCAGTTCGAAGGTCGAAACGGTCTAAATGTTGAACATAAAACAAAAATACCGAACACTCGGAGGCAGGGTGTGTATATCTAAGAAAACAAAAATGTTCGAATGTCGAAAAAATTCTTAACTTTCTTTAATATCGACCATTTCAACAAAATTGGCGCCAACCGAAGCGCCTCTTAAGGTTTGCTTAAGCAAAAGCTTAGCGAATGAACATGGTTAAAAAAGCTATGGTCTAAAAAACTCAATTGAACACACCTCTAAAAAACTGGACGTCCTTGAAATCACATCATTCTGCATTTTGTGCCTTGCGACCGACGGTCTCTTTTTTTTCACTCGTGTCAGCCATTTTTTTCCATTTCGCGGGGAGGGACGATGTTGGGGAAACGTTGTGCCCTCGTATACGTCTCGGGGTTAAACAATTGAGGACTTTTTGTCTTAGCATTCCCTTCTTTAACGAGTTAATGTATTTAAGGCATTTTTATTGTCAAAATCCGCGATCAAAAGGCTGATGAAATGTGCATATTCTATCCAACAAATGGGTCAGTCCATTAATTTGTAATCTTTTTAACAACGAATATTCCTTTTCACAAATATCTTGCATGATAATTCATTTCAAAAAAACCATCCCCCTTTAGATATACGTTTGACATTGGCTTTGACTTTTTCGAGAATCTCATCCAACGCGTAGGATCTCCACTGGCAGTTTGTTCTGAATTATTTTTTCAGATCAAAACGACGTCGACGCGCGACATTGTGATAGAGGAGATCACTGAGCAGCAAATCCGTGAACAGCGCGAGAATAGACCCGAAGAAGTAGACAGCATTCTCAAAGCGATGTAAGTTTTCTTTTCAAAAGGCTTATTTTTATATTTATCCATTTTGGTCACTGCCTGATCAGTAGTCATTGCTTACTTAATTATTGTGCGCCAAACTTCAGTTCTAATGCTGCCGAACTGAACACAACTGGCACAATCCATCGCCGGCGTTCGCAGCTGAGACGGAGTGTTTCCCAACTTCACTTGCGGATCTCGCGCATTCCCAGTTTTCAGAGGGGGCCCACTTTGGGCAACATCAATGAGTGAAGGACGGAAGGATTGGCCCAATTTGATGAATGTGTAGCATTAAACGACTTTTGCCCTCCAACCTCAACGCTTCGCTTCAATCTCACTGATTCATTCATTCGTTCGTTTATTCCCCCTTCTGTATTTATTGGATTCAATTATTGTGTTTCAGTGTCTTTTCCCTTTATTATAAATTTATTCTTGCCTATTATTTTTCTTCCTAATTTTTCTCCAAAAATTTGGTGTAAATGTCTGTGCCCGGATCAAAATTGTTGCAATCGGAAGAGAATTGTCCAGGCGCTTTTGGCATTTGATCATCTTCGCCAACGGCAAATGCAAAGCAAATAGGGCCTCGTCCGTTTTGCTGGGTTTCCGCCAACCACCAGCCCGAGTTTTGCGTGAAAAACCTTCAAGAAATGAAGTCGAGAATAGCCCCTCTCATTTTGCTACCTTATCACTGTGTGCCCCCCGTAGGGCACTAACACAGTGTCTTTTTGCACTGATAATGATGCATTATTGTGCACATTTTGCGTTGCTGCACAGTCTCCGCCATAACATTTTGTGGATGTGCCAATTGGGGGATAGAGCAGTGTGCCATTGAGCAGCAATTGTGGCACGGCTATTTGTTGGACATCAAAGTGAGTGCCGTGCAAATGGACGGAAAGAGAATGCCGAAAGGCATTTGTCAAGTCCAAAGTGGCATCGGCACTAAGGCTGTTGTTGTTTACAAATGTTATCTGAAAATTGTAATTATAATGATATTTTTTGTTTTTCGCCTCACTTCGATTGTTTTGCCCAACGGAAATCGCTTATGGTAAAAACACGCGCATGGAGTGGCACTGTTTTTGCAACGAGGGCTCAAACAGTTCCCTCGTCGCAATGCATCTGGTAGTGAATCGTTTCGTGTGGAAAAGGGCTTAATCGCCGCGGGCATTTTGAAATGGAATCCGTCGGCCGTTCTTTGATCCGAATCAAGCAAAATTTGATGAGTTTCAACGGCGGCGTCGTTCCTTTGATGTAAACATTTGGAAGCAAAGGCATAACATACAATCAGGGTGGTGATCTCAGTACATCAAAAAGGGGGCGCCAGCCTCCAAAAAGGGGGCAAAAAAGGGGGCATTTTTTTAAACGCGTTTAAATAGCAAAAAATTGTCTAAATAGCTTTATTCTGCATATTTCTCGCTAGTTTTCACTTTGTTGAGCAAATCGGGATCGGAGATAAAGAGTTGGTAAGCCT
>JAKKIK010002296.1:0-11833 GCA_024500135.1 Heterodera carotae
TTATTAATCGCTTAGCTTTTGCTTAAGAATAGCTTCTAAACACATAGAGCTTTCGAATGATACCAATTTTGTAGAATGTGGTTGACTAATAAAAAGTTACAGTCATTACAATTTTAAATTGTACGAACTGCCATTGTACGAACTGCCATTGACCCGTATTTGGTAAGGCAGGCGGTGCTGATAGGCGCGCCGATAAGTTTTTTTTGAGAATTTAGCTGGTTTTAATAAGAAAATTTATCTAAAATGGATGGCCAACAAAGGCTTTTAAAATTCCTATTTTTAAAATTTAAAATCCTATAATACTCTCAAGTTTTAATTTCCTAAAATCGCCTCAAATTTTAAAAAAGTCGAAACAAGAGAAATTATGCTATCCTATTGTATTAAAAAAGTAAAAATTAAATAAAAGATAATTTCAAAACAAAGATTGGAACCCAAGCAAATTCACAACCGAAACGAGAGCACTAATCATTAGGCCATCATAAAACAACGGATTTGTCAATTCAAAAAAGTTAATAATTCAATATTTACCCATTCCTTCTTCTCAAATTGTGTTCTCAGTAACATTTTCTTCGGAAAAACCTCATCTTTAGGGGGTGTAATTTTCAAACCGAAACCGGTCGGTTTGGTACCCGAGGTTTTCGGTTAGTCCGGTTTTCCTACCCCCGGTTTTCGGTTTTAGCCCCAAAAAGCCGGTTTTCGGTTCGGTTAACCGACCGTGTCCTACTTTAATTAAGATCAACCGTTGTTATTTTGATTTATATTAACATAGTGGTTTGGTAATTGATCAATTTTTAGTTTTTTGAGTTTCCGACTTTTTGTTCGAACTCGGGTCCGGGGATCGGATTTCTGAGAAATGGATGAAATATTCGTGATCAGTGACCCCAATAAACTCTAGAAACATTGCTTATAAAAAAACTAGTATTTTTTTTGAAAAAAGAGGAGCTACTATCTTAACTATGTATTAACGAGAATTTAAGAGTTCGGCGGCGAAATTTCGGCGGCGAAATTTTGGGGCGCACCCGAAAAAGTTTAATGTTTTAACGAAAAGCATCGCGGTAACAGAGAAGTTTGTGCCTTCCTTTTTTCCAAAAATTTTTCAAACTATTAAAAGTCGTTAAAACATTTTTCTAGAGGTTTTAGGGGTCGCTGATCACGATTCTGACATCCACTTCGACCATTGCCGAACCCGGACCCGAATTCTAACAAAAAATCAAACAAGTTTTTTTCAATTTATCGCCTAATTACTTAAAAGGCTTGAATATCATAAACTCGGGAAATGACAATAGAGCATGTCCGTATCCATAAAAATTTACCCACCGGGGGGGGGGGGGGGAATCGGGAAAAATCGGTAAATTTTTTCAAATTTTTGTTGGGGGGGGGGGGTGGAATTCGGAATTTTTTTTTCTTTTGCTGGGGCCCGTTTTTTCGGTTTCGGGGGGGGGGGGGGGAAATTCCCACTCTTTTCTCCCCCTGGATACGGCGGGCCTGCAATAGAGCGTCTATTTAATGCAAAGACGATAAAACTGAGTTGAAAAATTTTAAAGTTTGACTTTTTGTTAGAATTCGAGTCCGGGGTTCGGAATTGGTCGAAATGGATGTCAGAATCGTGTTCACGACCATGAAAACCCCTACAAACATGTTTTGAACGACTTATAGTTTGGAAAATTTTAGGAAACGAGTCTGGGTTGACTCGACTAGTTGTAGTTCCCTGGTATGAGTCGGGGTTCATCCCCTCAAAAAACACCTGGATGGCAACCGGAATGGCCGTAGGAAATGAGTCGGAATTGGAAAGCTTCCGCATTGTCATTTCAGAGAGAAAGGTGTGGTTGCAGTTAGTGTGGACCATAAACCAGACATTGATGACCGGAGCATTCGGCATGTCGGCGCGTTGGCAATTCAGACAAACCATCAAACGACGATTCGGACCCCAAACATTTCCACAGACCGGAAATGCTGGCGAAGGGAATGACCCGGCACTCAAATGTTCAATGTCATTCATTCCGCCGACCTAAGTGCCATGAGAATAGGGACAACTAAGAGCAATGAACTTACCGCCTTGAAAGTCATGTAATTTATGTCTGGGAGCAGCATGTCATGTTTGGAGGGCGTCACATACAATATGGACGAATGTTTCTTTCCACTGAACTCCGAAGAATTCTGGAATTGAGATAATAATTATCCGGGGATTGGACGAGACAAACATAAAACTTGCCTCGCTGTGATTGCTCATTTCGATGCGTTGGAAAAGCGAAACTGAAAAAGGAACCAAGAACCAAATGGAAATCAATCACCAAGGTGGGCATCGGACCAAACTAGGTAATACCACTGTTATCCAAATAGGAGAGCATCGGTAGTATTACCCAGGACTCCAGGCTTCCTCCCACTCCGTTCCGAATTAATTACACACCCCCTGAAATTTCCAGTCAGAAAACACGTCCTAATTTAAACGATTCTTGCAATATTCTTGGGTTTGAATTGGGCGATATGATGCCAAAAAGGGGATAAGCAACAGCTTTTCATAAAAATGGAGCACCAATTGCAGTTTTAACAAAACCTGAATTCAGATAGTTCATCCCGAATTTAACATTTCTGCGAGTGGCTTCCAATGCATTTCGGCCACTTTTCAAACAGTCACGAAACATTGCACTGTTTGGAGACGTTGAAACAGTTCGAAAATTTAAATGCACCACGGGGCGCAGTGGCGGAAAAACTGCGATGGTCAAGCCAAATCGTTTGGATGGAGAAAGCATCTCAGAACGGACATAAATTGAGCAATTGATTCAAAAGAAATAGCATAAAATTCTCTTCGACTTTAAGAAATGGACTTTATTTGCATCCATGTTGATAACTAGCCAAAAGATTTATATAAAAGGCAGATCAGATTGAAAACACAATGGCGACGGATCGCTAAAGCGAAAACAGATAAAGAGAGTGGCACTGAATGGTGTGGTGTGAGAAACAAATATTCTGGTTAAACGAAAAATAATTGAGAAGCGCTGTGGTGGGCAGAGAACCTAGTCAAATATTTTGAACAAAATTAAGAATACAATTCTGGTTAAAGTAATGCAAAAATAATATAGCACTGTTCTGGGGAATTGTCAATTCTTTTAATGTAATAAATAAAAAGCGCATTTTGGGTTAGGTCAATTAGGTAGTCGTACTGTGTCGGTTGGAATAACTCGGTTGGATATCGTGCAATCCAAGAGGCGATACTGTCCTAAAGTTCAAAAAAGGATCTCACTAAACATAAGCGTTGAAATTAACATAAAAAGTGCCAACTATATATAACATGAAAGCGGCGGACTTACAAAACAGTGCGAATACCCCTTCTGACTTATGCCTTCCGCTGTTGCGATTTCAGCCAACAGGAGAATTTCCCCAGCATAAAAAACCAGGAAGATCTGGAAAAAGCATATAAAGTTGCCTACGAAAAAAAGAATCGATTTTGCTACACTCGATTTTGCTACACCTAACCCTCCTAAAAATTTCTGAAGTTTGTCCTATGGGGTGGAAGCAGAGATAGGAATTTTTTGTACACCGAAAAACCAATCGCAAAAGTATATGAATTTATTGCCGTCTCTGATTAGATGATCAACAGTTAAAATAACATGAGATCGTAATCAGCTTCCCCAGAACCCCGTAGGACTAATTAGTAATTTTTAGGGGAATGGCAAAACCCTAAGTACCCAATATTATATATGTAAACACATATTGATTTCGTTAAGCCGATGAACCTCAGTTGTGACTGCTTTACAAGGTAAAACGATTGTCGGGCGTCACACATCTCGATGGATATTTTTAAATTGGAGAGCATGTCGTCCATCCCAAGGATATTTGCATCGTGAAAATCGCCGTGTGAGATAAAACACGTTATACGATTGTTTGGGCTCTAAAAGATGTAAAATCAATCAGCATTAAAAAACAAAACTTACTTGCACGGCAATGTGCATGCCGTTGTCCGGAAGAGAACCGCCGGACAATTTTCGCATGGTTTTTTCCGAAAGAAATGACGGTGCACTTCCAGTGTCACAAACAAACCACACTTTATAAACATCATTCGATTGTTTGTACCGGCAGTTGAGCGCAATCATCGCGCGGTTATTTTTCCCGTGTATGATCCCGCCAATTGGAAACCGAGGCCAGTAAAAATTGCTCGGGCTGAGATTTTTAATTCCCGTATTGTCTTCGAGCTAAATTTAGTTGAATGGTTGAAATAAAGAAACCAAATCAATCACTTCGTCGAAGAACTCGTCAGTTATGTCTGTGAGCATGATGTCATGTTCGGAGGGCGGACGATCAACTCCCTATACGGCATTTTTAATCAATTTGTTTTAAAGTGTATAAGTATTTTTGGTTTACCATTGCGGCCTTACTTCGAAAATTTTTGGCTGACCAATAAGAAGCACATCGCCTGGAAGCGTCGAAAAAGTTCGCAAATGTAAATGCGCGGTGGGGCGAAGTGGCAACGCGGGAAGAACGGATGTTGTCCAAAATGGTTGCATTGTAGAAACGGTCTCAAAAAAGACACATAACAAATTAAACAATTGTAATTCCAAAAAAACAATAACAAGAGAATTTAAAACAACCGGTTGAGCGAAAGTCTGCAGCGGACGACACGAAAGAAGTGTGCGATTGTAAATGGTCAGTCGTTTGGTGAGCAATTTTGCGATGAAAGAATTTAGGTTAGAACACATGCTGTTGGTTAGATGAACTAACAAAAATTAAAAGAAAGAAATGCAAGTATGTATGTTAATTCAAATAAATAACCAGATCGGTACTTTAAGATAAGATGTAATCATTAATCTGGCTTGATAATTAATTGAAAAATGATTATCATAATTTTTTTGGAAGATGTAAAAATTTTTATTTTTGCATTTTATAAATAGTTTTGAATATTTCAATGTCATTGAATTGTTGTTTTCTTTATTTTTTTAGCTTTCACTGTCCGTCCGTCCATTCAAATGCCATCATTTCCGTTGAGTCCATTGGGTCTGAATCTGTCCAAAAATGAAAATCCTTTGGGGCGGCTTGAGAATTTAAAATAACGCCAATTTTATAACACGACTGCTAATTTAAATAAATTTGAATCTTTAGCAAACACCCTTGGTTTATGGATAGTTTTTTGATCATTGGCTTTATTTTCCCATGCGCTTAATGTGGTTGTGAAGACCTAAATTAAAAAAAGGGTAAGACTTTGACTCAGCCCACCCGATGTTTTGATGAAGATTCTATTGTAAAACTGTTAGATATTACATAATAATCAAAAGAAAGCACTGAAAATTGGCCGTAAAGTATAAAAAAATTATTTTAAACATTCAATTTTTGTAAAAATAAAACCTTTTTTTACCTTGTTTAGAATTAAAAATCCCAATTTATGTCATAATATATTTTCTTTAGACACAAAAATGAATGAAAATGTCCCCATTTGGAACCGACGAAAGTTGTTAGATAATTTTGGTACAGAAGAAAAAGTCATTAATTGGAGCCTCGAAAATGGTTTGTTGCCGAAAGTGCGTTACTGTGAAGGCAGGAAACCGAATAGGCATTGTAAATATGAGATGAATATCAATCACAACAGAGGAAAGGCCGGGTCCTTCAAATGTGGAATTTGTCGAACCGAGAAGTCTGTATTATGTGACTAATGGTTTATGAATGCGCACACACCGTTATCAAAAATCATAAGGTGCTTTTTAGGTTTTTTTAATTATATGTATAACATTTCTGTGTTATGTTTTAGTATTATGTATTCGTTTGCTCAGCAGGAAAAATACGCAAACTGCATACTTGAAGCCAAAGAATCTGATAATGACACTACTTTGGGAGAAGACACGGTAGCAGCGTGGTAATAGAATTAAAGATTTTTTTTGTTCAATTAGGACTTTTTTGTTAGGTATCGATACTGCAGACAGATGATTGTCGATGATTTTCTGTCAAGAGAAGTTGAGCGTGGCAAAATCGGTGGACCAGGCTGTACGGTGCAGTTGGACGAAAGCAAATTTGGGAGAAGAAAATTCAGCCGGGGAAGAAAAGTCGATGGTCATTGGGTATTAGGTAGATAAATAGATTTAAGAATTTGTTGACCCTTTTTTCAGGTATAATCGCAAATGGGAGTGAAGACTTCCGATTGATTGTGTGCCCAGATAATTTGAGAAATGCAGATAACTTAATTCCTATAATAAAAGAACACGTCGCTGTGGGGACCGAAATACACACGGATTCATGGAAAGCGTACGCGCAATTGTCGCAACATGGATACATACATAAATGTGTTAACCATTCTGAACCAGAAAACAGATTTATTGGTATTTTTAGAATAGTTTAATAATGCAGATTTATAAATTATATAGCGATTGATGGCACGCACACACAACGAATTGAAGCCCAATGGAGACCAGCCAAGGATTGGTTCCGTGAAAGACGTGTGTCGGGATTCCAATTTGTTGAAACTTTGGTCGAGTATCAATGGCGTAGGGAGATTTAAAAAAAACAGAATGGATCCATTTGACCGCTTGTTGTTCGCTGTAAAATGCTATTATAACAAAAATATGTGATTTGAACAAAATAATTAAGGTTAGTAAAAAAAATGTTTTTTATAGCTTTATCGCAGTTTTTCATTGCTTTCTCATGATTAGAATGCAATATCTAATAATTGGGGACATTTTTATATATTTTTTGTCTAAGAAATTGTATTAAGGAATTTTTAATTCTAAAAAGGTAAAAAAAAGTTTTACAAAAATTAAAATTATTTTTTTTATACTTTACGGACACTTTTCAGTGCTTTCTTTTGATTATTATGTAATATCTAACAGTTTTACAGTAGAATTTCATCAAAACATCGGGGGAGCTGAGTCAAAGTCTAGCCAAAAAGAGGACAAAGGGAACAGTATTACGGCAATTGCGGCACTATGTAACTTTTTTTGTGTTTGGTGCGATGAATGTTTGCTCTATTAATTACAATATTTTATTCAAGTAATGTATAATTAATTGCGATGAAAGAATTTAGGTTAGAACACATGCTGTTGGTTAGATGAACTAACAAAAATTAAAAGAAAGAAATGCAAGTATGTATGTTAATTCAAATAAATAACCAGATCGGTACTTTAAGATAAGATGTAATCATTAATCTGGCTTGATAATTAATTGAAAAATGATTATCATAATTTTTTTGGAAGATGTAAAAATTTTTATTTTTGCATTTTATAAATAGTTTTGAATATTTCAATGTCATTGAATTGTTGTTTTCTTTATTTTTTTAGCTTTCACTGTCCGTCCGTCCATTCAAATGCCATCATTTCCGTTGAGTCCATTGGGTCTGAATCTGTCCAAAAATGAAAATCCTTTGGGGCGGCTTGAGAATTTAAAATAACGCCAATTTTATAACACGACTGCTAATTTAAATAAATTTGAATCTTTAGCAAACACCCTTGGTTTATGGATAGTTTTTTGATCATTGGCTTTATTTTCCCATGCGCTTAATGTGGTTGTGAAGACCTAAATTAAAAAAAGGGTAAGACTTTGACTCAGCCCACCCGATGTTTTGATGAAGATTCTATTGTAAAACTGTTAGATATTACATAATAATCAAAAGAAAGCACTGAAAATTGGCCGTAAAGTATAAAAAAATTATTTTAAACATTCAATTTTTGTAAAAATAAAACCTTTTTTTACCTTGTTTAGAATTAAAAATCCCAATTTATGTCATAATATATTTTCTTTAGACACAAAAATGAATGAAAATGTCCCCATTTGGAACCGACGAAAGTTGTTAGATAATTTTGGTACAGAAGAAAAAGTCATTAATTGGAGCCTCGAAAATGGTTTGTTGCCGAAAGTGCGTTACTGTGAAGGCAGGAAACCGAATAGGCATTGTAAATATGAGATGAATATCAATCACAACAGAGGAAAGGCCGGGTCCTTCAAATGTGGAATTTGTCGAACCGAGAAGTCTGTATTATGTGACTAATGGTTTATGAATGCGCACACACCGTTATCAAAAATCATAAGGTGCTTTTTAGGTTTTTTTAATTATATGTATAACATTTCTGTGTTATGTTTTAGTATTATGTATTCGTTTGCTCAGCAGGAAAAATACGCAAACTGCATACTTGAAGCCAAAGAATCTGATAATGACACTACTTTGGGAGAAGACACGGTAGCAGCGTGGTAATAGAATTAAAGATTTTTTTTGTTCAATTAGGACTTTTTTGTTAGGTATCGATACTGCAGACAGATGATTGTCGATGATTTTCTGTCAAGAGAAGTTGAGCGTGGCAAAATCGGTGGACCAGGCTGTACGGTGCAGTTGGACGAAAGCAAATTTGGGAGAAGAAAATTCAGCCGGGGAAGAAAAGTCGATGGTCATTGGGTATTAGGTAGATAAATAGATTTAAGAATTTGTTGACCCTTTTTTCAGGTATAATCGCAAATGGGAGTGAAGACTTCCGATTGATTGTGTGCCCAGATAATTTGAGAAATGCAGATAACTTAATTCCTATAATAAAAGAACACGTCGCTGTGGGGACCGAAATACACACGGATTCATGGAAAGCGTACGCGCAATTGTCGCAACATGGATACATACATAAATGTGTTAACCATTCTGAACCAGAAAACAGATTTATTGGTATTTTTAGAATAGTTTAATAATGCAGATTTATAAATTATATAGCGATTGATGGCACGCACACACAACGAATTGAAGCCCAATGGAGACCAGCCAAGGATTGGTTCCGTGAAAGACGTGTGTCGGGATTCCAATTTGTTGAAACTTTGGTCGAGTATCAATGGCGTAGGGAGATTTTAAAAAAAACAGAATGGATCCATTTGACCGCTTGTTGTTCGCTGTAAAATGCTATTATAACAAAAATATGTGATTTGAACAAAATAATTAAGGTTAGTAAAAAAAATGTTTTTTATAGCTTTATCGCAGTTTTTCATTGCTTTCTCATGATTAGAATGCAATATCTAATAATTGGGGACATTTTTATATATTTTTTGTCTAAGAAATTGTATTAAGGAATTTTTAATTCTAAAAAGGTAAAAAAAAGTTTTACAAAAATTAAAATTATTTTTTTTATACTTTACGGACACTTTTCAGTGCTTTCTTTTGATTATTATGTAATATCTAACAGTTTTACAGTAGAATTTCATCAAAACATCGGGGGAGCTGAGTCAAAGTCTAGCCAAAAAGAGGACAAAGGGAACAGTATTACGGCAATTGCGGCACTATGTAACTTTTTTTGTGTTTGGTGCGATGAATGTTTGCTCTATTAATTACAATATTTTATTCAAGTAATGTATAATTTAGCGGTAAATCTTTCTTGTCATTAAAAATGGCGTTTTGTCAAACGCACCAAATTTTTGCGCCGACTGTATTAGGGTCATTGATCAGTGATCACGAATATCGCATCCATTTCAACGAAATCCGGTCCCCGGACCCGAGTTCGAACAAAATTCGGAAACTCAAAAAACTGAAAATTGGCGCTATATTGCAGAGTTGTTCTTTTTGAATTTTTTTACAAATTTTTGTAAATTTTTGATTTTTTTTGAGTTTCCGATTTTTAGTTTGAATTCTGGCACGGGGTTCGGATTGTGTGAAATAGATGCCAGATTCGTGATCAGCGACCCTCATAACCCCTAGAAACATAGTCTTGAAGGAAAAATCTAATTTTTTTGAAAAAAGGGAGGTGCCCATTTCAATACAAATTTTTACAATTTGATGAGCCTTAATGAATTTTTTAATTTCCGTTTGAATTTTCTTTTTAGCTTAGCTATCATTGGAGCAGGCGAAATTTCTACCGGATTACATACAATTAAATATAAAGAATAATGTGCAGAACAGATGACTCGACGATTTCATTAAATACTATCTGTGACTGGTTCCAGAGACATAATAGCCGAGCACTACAAAAAATCCTATTGTATTGGGTGGACGAGTCATGATTCTTATATATAACTTATTATTTCATAAATTACAGGCGGCTAAAACACGATTGTTAAGGTGGGTGAAGCAAGTGACGAAAAAGATATGGTAAAGGACGGAGAGTCAAGCATAAAGAGTGGGTCGTAAGATGTTTTCAACTGCGACAAAACACAAAGTTGGTGCTGTTTTATCGTCAGAGTGCCAAACTTAAGTTGAGCCGTCTTACTTCCTTCCATCTGGAGCCACATGCAATAGGTGATTGAATTAACATGTACTGTAAATTGAGTCTAATATCTAATTTAAAAATGATATTGACAGCCGAATGGAAAGAATACGCACGAATTGGGTGGATGCATAGAAGCCAAACACATATAACGGTGAACCAATCCAAACAGTTTGTGAGCAGCTCCGATCCATCATTACACACGCAAAACATTGAATCGCTTTGGCAAAGATTAAAGCGTCGACAAAGAATTTGGCACTGCGCAAACTACTATGGATAGTCACATTTCAGAATTTATCAGGCGACAGGAATTTGTTGATTAAATTATTTTCGACTTTTGGTTCGAATTTTGTCCGGGGTTCGGGATTGAGTGAGTGGCCTCATGTAAGATATGAAAACATGTTTTAGTAGTGGAAAATAGAGAGATCACGCCACTGAAGAAAGTGCAGCCGCAGAAGGACCAGCGTGAGTCAATGGATCCAACAGATACCCTTCTTATCCTCTGTCTTGTCGGGACACAGATGGCGTACCGTAGACTTAAGTCCCCTGCTACGACGTCCTTACTCCATTGACAAAAGTGTTAATTAATAAAATACTGTTTTAGTCTTGTTTTTAGGTCTTGGCAATAAAAAGTCGGATTTGTGCTTCGCTTCGTTATGAGGCAGTCGCATTTCCATCGGGGGGAGTCGGTTTTTATTGCGCCGATCTTGATCACGGTATATTTTGGACATGCGCTTCGCCCAAATTCGCCTTCAAATAATTTCGTTACCGCCTTATTTCCACCAAAAGATTCGCATGAATTTTTAGAATGTTTCTGCGGCACGTTGTGGCAACAAATTGATCAAATTGAGCGCTCCGCGACGAAAGGCATCATCAGTCCGCCTCTTGCGGGGGGCATTGAATTTGACCGGATCATTTTGGCGCCATTTCACGTCTTCCAGGGCCTCGGAAACACACTGATTCCAGGCGTTTTCCAAAGTGCTTTTTATTTATTTTTCAATTGTAAATTTTAATTTTAAGGCCCAGCCATTGTCTCTGCAAAATCTTGATGATCTTGAGGAGTGTGTCGACGAATTCAAAGCGTTGTGCCTTTTGCTCGCCGTCACCAGTTTTTGGGACTTTTTGATGAACAAGGTACTTGAATTTCGTTGCCCAGTTCATTTTTTAAAAACCCAGGCGATGAAGCATTACATTCCGTTTGGAGACGCCTCGAAGGACCGAGAACAGATGCGTCAACAACTGGAGCATCACTTTATCACAAATTGGCTGATGGACACAGGCAAAATTGACGATTTGAAACTGGTGGGATTTGTGAGGGTTGAAAAATAGAAAATGCTTTATAAAATTTAGGGGAGTGAAGAGCAGCGGCAGAAAGATGAAGAGAAGAATGAAGAACCAATGGACGAAGCCGACGAAGATGGATTTGTAGACGTTGAATTTTTTGAGGTTTTAAATAAAATTTTTAAATAGTATTGGTATTAACCCAAAATTTTTTTAATATTTATCATTAGAGCTGGGATTAATAGTTGCTAAAAACTCCAAAATAGTTACTAAAATAGTTGCCAAAAAAGTGCAAAATAGTTGCTAAAAACACCGAAAAAGGCCAAAATAGTTGCGAAAATAGTTTTTTAAAATTGGAAAAACCAAGTGTATTTACGCAAAAAAATCCTATTTAAGTCTCATTCTTT
>JAKKIK010002297.1:0-11831 GCA_024500135.1 Heterodera carotae
AAAGCAAGCGAACAAAACAACCCCCGGCCGGCGGGGCGGGCGGCCGAGGAAGGGGAAAAAAAAAGAAAAGAAAGAAAAAAAAAAAAAAAGGGGGGGGGGGGGGGGGGGGGGGGGGGGGGGATGAGTGATATCAAATCCAAAAAGTGGGAAGTGCCCGCTCCAATCCCTTCAATTATTAGCGCAATTTTATCTTGGCTAATGACCGTTTGGTCCTGTGGTAGCTAACAGTTAAGCATAATCAATTTCAGTGTTTGTTTGGTCAACTGACCAAAATCAACGGTTTCAATGCATTTGGCATGCTCACAAATCTTTGGACATTCATTTTGACGAAGCTGGCAATATTTGAAAGAAATATTTAGCAATGTTTTGGTCGTTTTAGGACCAATGATTTAAAAAGGAATGTAGAAAACCAATTTTATTTATGGCGCACTTATTTTTTCGCTGTTTGTGTTAAATTATCCTTTGGATATTGTCAAGGCGACGGTCAGAGAAAGGGGCGGAGGAAGGGCAATTGGGGCGGGGGGATAAAGCCTAATAGGGGAGGGGAGGGGGATAAAGCAAAGCCCGGCGAGGAGGGGAGGGAGGATAAAGCCCGGAAGGGGGGGAGGGAGGATAAAGCCCGGCAGGGGAGGGGAGGGAGGGAGGATAAAGCCCGGCAGAGGAGGGGAGGGAGGGAGGATAAAGCCCGACAGGGGAGGGGAGGGGGGGAGGATAAAGCCCGGCAGGGGAGGGAGGGAGGATAAAGCCCGGCAGAGGAGGGGAGGGAGGGAGGATAAAGCCCGGCAGGGGAGGGGAGGGAGGGAGGATAAAGCCCGACAGGGGGGAGGATAAAGCCCGGCAGCAGGGGGGAACCATCCGATACGTATAGGGTTAAAAGAACAAGAAGAGGGAGTTCTTTTTTACAAAAGAAAGTAAGAAAATAGCAATTGCTATCCAAAAAATAATTCAAATATGGAGAAGGAATATCGGACGGAAAGGAAAGTTAATTCAAGCTTATGGTTTGGCTAAAAGAATGGAATGGAAGAGGGGGATGGGCTTATCATCGCAATTCATCGCTTCGTGTCGTCCTCTCCCCGCCCTCCTCCCCTCCCCCTCCCCCCCCCCCCCATTCCTCCGCCCCGTCCTCCATTCCCCCTTCCCCCATTTCCCCCTTCCCTCCCCCCTCCCCTCCCCCGTCTTTCTTCAGCTTTTCCAAACCGCCGAACTCTCTCCACCTTCCGCCCCCCTTTTTTGCGTGTTGTTTCTCATCGCTCTCTGATCGATTCTTTTTCCCAATTTAGTGAAAGGCCTCCAATGTAAAAGATTCATTCATTCAATCATTGTTTGAGAGTTTTGGAGGAAGGGAAAAGCAACGCAAAAGCGCCGATGCTAAAAAATGCAGCGGGGCAATGAAAGTGTTAAAGCATTTGCTTAACGATAAAATTAATTTGAATTGATTATGTTAATTATAAACAATAAAAAGGTTGGCACATTTAATGCACCTTATAAAAACAGTGTTCTTTTTGACCATTGCGTCTTCTGTAATGAATTGTATGCACAAAAATTTAGTAAAAGTGAGTGAAGGATGCCCAATGTATACCGTAATTAAACCCCCAACGAATAGTTACAGTAATTGCCCCACGAATAGTTACGGTTTTTGCCCCACGAATAGTTACGGTAATTTCCCCACGAATAGTTACGGTAATTGCCCCACGAATAGTTACGGTAATTGCCCCACGAATAGTTACGGTTTTTGCCCCACGAATAGTTACGGTAATTGCCCCACGAATAGTTACGGTTTTTGCCCCACGAATAGTTACGGTAATTGCCCCACGAATAGTTACGGTAATTGTCCCACGAATAGTTACGGTTTTTGCCCCACGAATAGTTACGGTAATTGCCCCACGAATAGTTACGGTTTTTGCCCCACGAATAGTTACGGTAATTGCCCCACGAACAGTTACGGTAATTGTCCCACCCAAAAAATGTATACCGTAATTAAACCCCCAACGAATTTTAACGGTAATCGCCCAATTTGTCTCATCCCAACCAAAATTTACGGTAATTGGCAGCCCTCGAATTGTGCCGAAGGGAAATGGGCGGACTTTGTCCAACAAAAAAAAAACAATCGGCCGCCAATTGTATTTCGCTTCTTCTGTTTGTCATTTGGACTGCTGCAGTGCTTGCTCTTTCTGCTGCTGTTTTGTCGTAGGCGGAGCTTTGGACGGCAAATCCGACCAAATTCGAAAAAATTAAAATTAAAAAAAAATCGAGCCAATTTTAGGACAGCATAATTTTGTAAACCAAACAATTGGGTTGTCCGATAAGTTTTGTCGTTTTTGGTTTTTATCTGTTTAGCCCATTTTCAAAATAAATCTTAAAAAGTATGGTATCTTTTGGATAGATCTGAATCTTCTCTCATGTGACGCTATTACTCTGATCATTTTGGATGGAGTTATGGCCAACTTTGTTGGGTAGGAAAAAATCCCATTTTTGGCCATAATTTCACCGTCATTGAAACTAAACAGATTTCAAAACTCAATGTCCTTAATTCAGAAAATCTTAACAAAAACTGTTTTTGGCCAATTCACCCAATTGTATCTGAAAGTCACAGTAAACCAAAATCAAAACCAAAATCAAAATTTTTAAGTGAATTGGGCCTAAAAAGCTTATGTTAACATAAGAATGGTTTTGCTTATCTGTATTGCAAAAGGGTGTTTCAGACATTGAATTGTAAATTAAAATTTAAAACCCCATTTTACCAACGCATTCAAAATTGGGCATATCTCCAAGAATAATTTGACTAAACCATGGATAAATCATTATGATTAATTAGAGGAGTATATTTCAGCTTCAAAATGATACTAAATTATATTTATATTCTTTTAAAAATTCATTTTTAAAAAGGGTTAAAAACATAGAAAAAAAACGACAGAATTTATCGGCGGATAAGCCAATATAATTATCAGACAATAAAATTAAATAAAATAAGTATCACTCATCCATCCCATTCAATTCATTCATTTACCGTAATTTAAGGGATTAGTCCCTTTGTCCGTTCCTCCCATTTTTCGTTTCCACCAAATGTCCTTTTAAGCGACTCATTTTTGAATTTTCATAGATTTCTTTCGTTTTAATGCTTCGAAATCCGTACCATTTGAAGGGACGAAGGAATGGAGCTGATTCTGTCAAAAATGGTTCGTTTTTTTTAGCAAAATTTTGACATTTTTTTGCATTAATTTAAAAGGAAAAGGCGGCAACAGAAGCAGAGGACCAAAGACAAAACCCAAAGTGGCAACGCCGCTGGTGGTGGCCAAAATTGAGCAGTACAAAAGGGAACAGGCAACAATTTTCGCGTGGGAAATTCGCGAAAGGCTAATAAATGAAGGCAATAAAAAACAAATAATAATAATAATAATATTAAATAAATAAATGAATTAATGCTTTTAGGCGTGTGCCAACAAGCGCCGTCCATCAGTTCCATCAATCGAATGTTTGTAAGGGTCCTTCAAGTTGCAATAAATGTGTCCCTTTTCAGACTTCGCACGCGCGCCGCCGAAAGGGCGGCCGACGAATTGTCCGTTATACTCAATGTCCAATCGGCCAATTTGAGGCGCCAACAGAGACAACGACAATTTGTTTCTGATGAGGCGTCAGTGTACAAAACGCCATCGACCAATTCATCGTCAGCTGACCAATTACGGTAAAGGACAATGTTCAGCAATTGCTGAAATGATCCGACATTGATCACTGATCAGTCATTTAGCCGACCGATTAAACATTTTTGAATTTTATTTCATTGTATTATTTTGGCGGTGGGCCATTCATTCTCAGCCATGTCCCGACGCGCGTGGTATCAATTATGAATGACCAATCATTTTCAGTTCTGCTGCCTCTTTGCCTCCAGACAATCCCCGTTTCCCCGCAATTTGTCCCCCGTCCCCACTCATTTTTTGTCCCCGTCTGCCACTGTTTCCGCCCGTTTTGCCTTCCTTCGCTTTTCTCCTCAATTCGATGTTATGGACAAATACAGCGGCCAGTGAGAACTTTTCAGTGAATGGACCGACAACGGACGTTGGAAACGCCGAAGGGGCAAAACGGAGACAAAAGGAAAAAGGTAAGCAAAAAAAAACAACGAAAAGGGAACCGATCGGAAATGAATTCATTGACAGTGCCAATGTGCGAAAACCCATTTATATTTGAGAGAGAAACGACGGCGCCGAAGTTGGCCAAGCGGCACAGCCAACGGCGGCGAGTCGCGTCGAAATTGCAAAAAGTGCTGCTGCAGGCAACGGCGGCGAACGACTGCTGACACCCAAAGGGCGGCGAAGGATGGCACTGTTCAGACCGTACGATTTGCCCGACTGATTGACTCCGTTGGACATTCTTTGTTTGTGGAAATGTTATTTTGGGCAAAATCAAATTCGATGAAAAAAAGGCAGCCATTTTCACTCATCAGAACATTTTATGTTTTGTTATTGCGTAAAAATTGGTCTTTTACCGTACGGCGACATTTGCAATTCTCTCCGTTGGTAATCTGAGAATGTCATTTGTTCAACACACACTTTTGGACAAGTTCGACCGACCAATCTTGAGGGTTAAGCCGCCCGGGGGGGCTAAGAAAACGCGCGGCTGATCAAAAAGGAGGGAGGGGCCTGATGATGAGAGTCAAGTGAAGTGCGCCCCCCTGGGGACGGATGTGTCGGCTGCTGGGCTCGGCTCACCCATCGGTCAAGCACTTTCATCCCCTCCTCCCCTCCCCCCCCCCAACTCATCTTCTGCCATTTTGCACCATTTTCCTTCCTTTTGCTTCGCATAATGCCGCCCATCTCCTGAGAGGTGTTAAGCTGCTTAGACAAACAATACAAGCGGAACGAGCAATATGTCAAGATGAAAATAACAATGGAAAGGAAATAAGAGAGAGGGCGGGAGAGAGTGAGAGGGCGGGAGAGAGAGTGAGTGAGAGGACGGGAGAGAGAGTGAGGGCGGGAAAGGAGAGAGAGAGTGAGGGCGGGAGGGGAGAGGGCAGGAGAGAGAGTGATGGGAGAGAGAGAGTGAGGGCGGGAGGGAGAGAGTGAGGGCAGGAGAGAGAGTGATGGGAGAGAGAGAGTGCTACAGAACAAACCACCCTAGGGATTTAGGAAAAAGCCCGTTTTGGAGGCTTTTTTAGGATCACTAAGGATCGTGTTTTTAAGCAAGAAAAAGCGCGAAATAGGCACCTAAAAACAAGGTGTTAAAAAGGGGTCATAAACCCTGAAATAGGCACAAAAATCACTAATCCCTCCTGACTTAAAAACAATTTTTGTTTGTGGCGTACCAACTGCAATAGTAACATGGGCCCTAACCAGGGTGCCGAACTCAGTAAAAGGCAGCAAAAAGGACAAATGAGTTAAGAAACTTCATTTTCATACATTCAACTCATCAGTTTTAATGTTCTGAACCACAGAAAAGACGGACTCACAGTAAATGAACGAAAAGACTGAGATTTGAATCCAAAAGGGTGCCGATAATAGCTCCTAGAAGATAATATCGGCACCCTGGCCCCAACTATATTACCTCCAAATGTCCAATCACTCCACCACCTTTTACGTACATTCTAATTATTGTCTCAAATATTCGGGGTACTTGCTAAATAGCTGAGCGTATCTCTACTATACCATCCATTTTTCGGTTGTTCCATCCTTTGGCAAAATATGTCACACAAATCACTGAAGAGAATGGTATCACAAAAGTGCGATCGATCAGTGGAAATTGTTGTTTCGTCCTATTCACTGAAACATCCCCGCATTGTTTGTACAACAGCCAACATTTGCTGTCCGAAGTCGTCCCGTGGCGTTTCGTCGCCTCCTCCGATTGCCGCCGTCGCCCTCCCCTCGTACAAATTGCCCAACCGATCGCACGCATTCAATGCCGCACGGACCAAATCTCGCCGTCGTTGTTGGCCAATGCCCGTCTTCTGCTGCAGTAATTGGTTGTTGCACTAATAATTTGGAGGGTCGTTGGGATCGGCGGCACTCTTTCGGACTTACCAATACCAATCCGTACAAAGCATGCGCACTGGACACGAGGGCGAGCGACCGCTCGTAATAGGCACGGGCAATCTCCACATTGTCGGGTCCGCCCAAAGAGTAGCGAATTTCGGCCAATTTGATCAAATAAGTGGGATTTTGAGGCTGAAGAAATTAAAATATTTTTGCGTTTTGTCTGATATCACATTTGAAAGGAGCAGCTCCTCGAAGCAAAAGGCCGCTCGGCCAAAGTCAGCCTCCTGAAGGAAAAGTTCACTCTGTTGGAGCCACGCCTCGGTGTCGTTGGCGAATGTCTCCAAATATTTGTTCAACTCGCGGATGGCCGTCTGACGATCACCCCTCGCGATCAGAATCGAAATACAACGCTTTCGGAAGATCTGAAAGACCAATCAGCAAAGACGGAGTGGATTATGAGGGATAATGATCAAATACAGCAAAACAAATTTTCCGAACTGGTGTCCCCTTTGGGATGGTTTCATTCATTTGCTACCGGATTCGTTTCGTCTCCTTCGATCAGGCGACGGTACAGCTCTTCCGCATCTTCGTAGTTGCCAAGAGCCTCCAAACGCATTGCCTAAACAATGAAAAACAACAATTGGTTGTTTTTAACCGCTAAATTACGGTCCAACCTGAAGTTTAGTCACGCGGGTACTTTTCGGGAAACGATGGTGCAACTGCTGAAGACATTCAATGGCCAAGTCATGCCGTGCCGTGTCGAGTGCGGCAATGGTCACCTGAAAAGGAGAGAAATGGAGCAGCAACAGGTTAAGGCATAAAAGAAACACAAGTATACAACAGTAGAAAGAAATGAAGAGAGAGATGAAAGAGAGAGAGAGAGAGAGAGAGAGAGAAGGGAGGAGAGAGGAATGGAGAGAGGAGGAGAGAGAAGGACAAGAGATGAAGATAGAAGGGAGGAGAGAGATGAAAGAAGAGCGAATCATTGTTGATTTAAGAAGTTATGAAGAAGAAGAAACTGAATTTTGATCGCTTAGCCTCTGCTTACTCATAATTCTAAATCTTTCGAATAATAAATTTTGTAAACAAGGATACTAACAAATTATTATAGGTCAAAATTACCACTGACGGATTGTTCGGGACCACCAACCCCCCCCCCCCATTCACCCACCTGCTCTAGCACAGCCCACAATTCATCTTTCAGTGCAGTGGCGTATCGACTGAGCACAAACTCCCAAATTTCCACAATTTCTTCTGAACGTCGAGCATGATCCTCCCGCCATTTTTTAAGCGTTGCATTTGCCTCTATGAAAATTGACAAAAATGGTGTTAGTGGAGAAATATCTTGACAACAGTTTCCGTTGCCATTTTGAAGACCGTACCTTCGTACGTCAGACTTCGCCAGTCATCATGCATAATTTGCTGCAAATTTCTACTGTTCAGCACAGTTTCAGCCCAATGCACATAAAATATGTTTTGCTAAAATTATCTTGATAAATTATAAAAATGCACAAACATTAGCAATCAGTATATTATAATGTTATAAAAAAGCACATATTCAATTTCGTAGAGTCAAAAACGAATTGTTAACCAAAAAATGAATGAACGATTTTTAAAGATTATGCACGACTGATACACAAAATAGAAAACATTCAATTCTTATCAAGAAAATGTGAGACGGTCATTTGAGCACGCTGAAACGGATGCGTGTGTAATTAGATGTGCCTTTTCGTGGGAAATGGGCTGGAAAAAAAAAAACTCAAAATTCGAGCAATTAACGAAGAAACTGTTGCGACAAACATTTACAATGATGACTACGGTATATATTGCCATATAATATTATTACAGTATTGAATTATGCAACAAACAGCGGAATCAACGAGAGGCAAATCACCAGACCAAACAAAAACATTGAAAATGGAGGGAATGGGAGGGGACAATAATTGGTGCTAAACACAGATACGCATCAAAAATTTGCTTTGTTTGCATTTGCTCAAAAACATCGGACGAAATCCTTTCCATTCATTAATCATTCATCTCTAATCCATGTGCGGGTAGCGCCACTCGGTGAGCGGTACAAAACTCTCTTTGATTACTTGGGCAGAGGTCCACCGGAGAACATAGTGGGGACCACCAGCCTTGTCGTTGGTGCCTTTAATGGACAAATTGACAGATTGATAACATAAAACTTAAGGCACCAATCAGCCTTAATTTTTTGAATGAATCCCTTCCTCTGATAAAAATTCCATGCTTCAGGCGAGCTTTTTATAATCGAGGCCAAAAATCAAAAGAAAAATTTGTAAAATTTAGTGGTCTTCGTAGGGGGAAAACGAGGACAAAAATGAGAATGAGAAAAATTCAGAAAACATTTGTCCTTTTCAAAAGGAATTAGTCCAGCGCCAACCGGATTGGCGTGCTCCACCGAAAGGCTGCTGACCAACAACGGAGCCGGTGCATCTGTCGTTCAGGTACAGATTGCCTAAATTGCAAGTATTTTGTAAACGTATTAATTGCAATTTTTGCTCCGACCGACGGCGTCGCGAAGAATGTCTTTTGCGTTGTAAAGAAAATCTCTTAAAATAAATAATCATTTTCAAAAAATGTGGGAAACCACTTGTCTTTGCTAAACACAGCGCCGGTCAGCCCAAACGGTGTTTGGTCCTTCAGCGAACGGACGATTTTTTCGGCATCCGAGTCCTGCAAAAAGCACTTAATTATTTATTAGAATATTTGCCCTGACAAATGAGACTTAAAAAGACTGCGGGACAGACAATCTTGAAATGGAGGGGGGGGGGGGGGTCTCTGTCGTCAGTCTTCATTTTGTCCGGTTGTTAACTATCGAAGTATGCGGTCAATTAAAAATAAAGAAATAAACTAACATCGTATACATAAACAGCGACGAAAGGTCCAAAAATTTCCTAAATTCTTTATAATAAATCGGACGGATAAACAAAAGAGTGCCTGGCTGAAGAGACGCGATGAAATGTTGTTCACTTCCACGCAGGTAGGCTCAATGAACCATCCCCGAGAGTCGTCGCATTTGCCCCCAAATATCAGTCGAGTGCCATCCTGCTTAACCCCTGCTCCCTTTGCATAGGCAATGTAATCGCTGATGCGCTTAAACGCTTTCGCGTCTATAACAGCCGACATAAAAATTGAACTGTCGAGAACCTAAAAAATAACAGCAGTATTAAGAATAAAAGAAAAAGATTACATCGCCCATTTTGGTGTGAGACGCGAGTTCGGCGAGTCCGTTTTGAATGGATGGCCACAGACTTTTCGGTACGAACATTCGTGAACTGAAATTCAATGTAAATGTCTGAATAATTACCAAAAAGGAGCCGGACCAAAGATGACTGTGAATTTAGGAGGGGTAGACTAAACTCGAAGATCTTTGTTTCCTTTAAAATCAAATTGGATGCTAAGAATCCTATAATTACAACAACTAACCAAGCACTACATTTCTGCCCTTGGTGTTCGAATGCCGCCCGGTGTGTACATGCAACGACCGATGGTACATCGGCAGACGGATGGACAAAGTGAAAGTTTTTACCGCCACATTCTGTCCAATTTCGAATGGATGTACAAATTATAAAGGAAAAAACCTCCGATGAGACGGGGAAAAGTGTTATAAGTGGTCAAATTATCGGCGACTCGTTTCCACAGATGTTGGAATGTCGGAACAGAGCCTGAACCAGAGAGAGAAACAGACATTTGGGAATTTAATTGCAAACCTGTGAAATTGATGCCAGCAAGTTCTTTGCTGTCCGTTACAGCGTCTCCGAAAGTCGGCCCATCGGCTGGCAAAAAGGCAATGACCCCGGGGGGCACCCCTTAAATGTCACCCATTAAATGTCAGTACAATATACACTGACCAGCCTCCTCGAAGATTTTGTAGGTGATGTAATTACTCGCAACGGCGGTATCCGATGGTTTCCACATGACAACATTTCCCTAAAATTAAACAAAAGTCCAATTTACAAAATTTTGTTACCATAAGAGCAGGAGCAGAAGCCAAATTACCGCCAATTGCAGTAAAATTGAATGGAGAAATAGCAGCGACAAAACCCTTAGGAAAGGTTAAATTACAAATTGATTTGTTGCATTTGGCAAAAGGCTGGCACCTCAAGTCCCCGCAGGACCATGCTGTTGTTGTAATCAGTGCCACTAATCGGCTGGTACTTTGAATTTTGAAGCGCAAAGTAAGCATTAAAGCGAAGAAAATCCGCCAATTCACAGGCCGAGTCTAAATTGGATAAAGTCATGGAATAAGTGATGTTCCGGACCAATTTCTGCTTGCTGAATGTTCTTCGCCTGTCCGAGCATTGTGCTTGCATTTAGCAGCATGCGATATTTCCCCGCGACGAGATCAGCGGCATGAAGAAATATGTCGGCACGCTTTCTAAATAATTAAGGACTATTACTAGAACAAAATTACGCTAAACATCAGCGGAAGTCTTTCCCATTGTTGACGCGCAGCCAATCCAACTTGGATGGCATTTCGAATATCCTCCGATGTCGCATGATTAAACAATGCAACCGAATGTTTGTGGTCGAAAGGCTAAACATTTCACAAAACATTTATTATTAATGAAGGGATGATTGCATCTTTCTGCGATTTGATTTATTTGGTTTTTCTGTACAAAATTCTAGCCCTAATAATGAGCATAACAACTCGCCATGGGCTGTTTGACACTGTGTTCCTTGCGGAATATTTTGTCTTTGCCAATGCACAACGGAACTTCCATGGGCTCAGTCCAAAGCGTCTGCAATTCCTTCTCCAACGCCGAACTCTCCGTGCTGCCTTTGCGATATTCGAGCACGGGCTCATTGGTCGGATTTTTCATGAACTGCTCCGAAGTGAGGCCCCTCAAAAGTAACAATTGGCTCAAACAACAAAAAGTTGTGAAGACTCACGTGAATGAGCCGGCATTTCTACGCAGAAAAGCAAAAGGAAATGAGCGGACAAAGGGAAGCGACAATGGCAACATTTTGCGTTGCTTTTAAATCTTAAAATAAAAATGTGCGTTTATTACATATGTATGTACCAGAAGAGATACAAATTTTGGTACTTATGTGGTTTACCGCCCATAAATTTTTCTTTGTAATTTTTGAATTTTTTTTTTCAAATTATTGTTCGAATTTGGGTTCAGGTTCGAAATAGGGTGAAATGGACGTCGGATTCGTGTTTAGCGACCATCAAAACCCTTGTTTCTTTTCAAGACTTAAACCAAAAAAAAATTTTTTATGGGCGGTAAACCACATAATTACCCAAATTTTATGCAAATGTATATTTTCCTGAATTCAATATCCGAACCCCTAACCTAAAAACTCGAACATTGGGTCGATCGGAAATCAAAACAGCAAATGAAACCAAGAAACGCATTTGCGTGTAAATGAATTCTGTGCTCATAATCTTGGCTGCTTTTTGCATGGCTTAAGCGATATGTTCAAGTGACCGGCGGGATCGGGATCCCGCCCGGTCACTTTTTTAAATCCCGGTCCCGGGTTTTTTGATTTCGTAATATGTTCAGAATAAAAATTTTTGTAAAAAAAGTCGGCTTTTGGTTCGAATTTGGGGGTTAGGAGTTCGGAACTGGTCAAAAAGGTCAGATTCGAGTTCAGCGCCTAAAATACACCTAGAAATGAGTTTTGGGAAAAAAATCGTACCCCTAAGCCTAACCTAGGCCTAGTTTTTCCACCTTTTTGGTACTTATGCATCCGGGGGGTCGCGAAAAAAGCAGCCGGGGGTCGAGATTTTACAAAATTTTGTTAAAAAATCAATATTTTAATAAAAAAATCATATTTGGCCTTGAAACAATTTAAATAGAGGTAGCAATAAATGCTAAGCCAATTGGAGGAGGGGAA
>JAKKIK010002298.1:0-11828 GCA_024500135.1 Heterodera carotae
CCCCATTCCCTTCCCTCATTCCTTCCCTCCATGGTTCCTTCCGTGTCTGACCATACATCCCCCAAGTTCTGGGATGGTAACCCGGACGTCTTACTATATAAATATGGACATAAATCCCAAATATGGAAAAAATAGGGATATAATCCCGAAGCAAGAACAGGCCAAAGTCCAATTATTTTGCTTAAAGCTAGCTTCAGCAGCTCGACGAAAGCTTTTGTAAAAGTATGGTGATTTGTTATGCTTTATTTGGCACTCTTGACTTTTTTATCGACACTGGGAATGGAAGCGATGTGAATGGAGTGCTCTTGGTCTCATCGACTCCGAATAATATCGATTAAAATTCAGTTCTCGCTTTGTGTGCTCTAGACGAGAGCAGTCTCTTCTGTCATCTGTTTCTCTGCTTCCATCATTTCTTATTTCTTTGTACACTATTTAGCTATTACTCTCTTTATAGTGCACACAATCTTTCTTATTTTCTTCACTCAATATTTTTTTTTCTCTAACTTCCTGCAAAATCTGGCGTCCATATACAATTTCTGCGAATGTCTTTCTCATGCTTTGCAGTCTTTGGTGCAAGAAAAAAAAATTAAATCGAATTTTATTAATTCGTTTGCGCCAAAAAAAAATGGGAGCACATAGGGTGATGAACTCTCTTTTACTCTCTCCCCTTGATCAACAAAAGCAATTCTCAATTCCTCCATGTTTTTGTTGGTTTTTTCGAACAAATTTGTAAGCGTATTAGAAAATGTTTTAACACACTACACCCTTTTCGGCATGCCAGGGACAATTCAGCCGGGTTATTTCCGGGTTTTGCTCCTTCAAAATTTTTAATATTGAAGCTCGGGTGTTTTCCCAAATTTTTTATGTACCAAGAAAAATTCAAAATGAACTACATAACTGTCCGGCTAGCACATTTGTTTGAGTCGCTACACTTTTTCATTTCAATAAAATTAATTCTTTTATCAAGGATTTGGATTTGATTGATGCATACCAAAATTTCTGCAGCTGGGGAACAAAATTCAGATGTAAATGCAGCAATCGAGCGTAGTTGCCAGTTTCAGGTTGGAGTTCATTCCTGGCAATGTTAAACAATTTGAGATTTAGGGGTAATACTATACATATTGTGGTGGTTGGTGCTCCACATTTTTGGAAAAGACTAACTTTAAAATTTTTTTCTAAAAATTTGGGCACCAATTGCAGTATTACAAAAAATTTTGGTAATAGTGTAGTTTGTGCGGTAAATACCCAACTCGTTTCACCAACTCGTTTTTTACCCAACTCGTTTTTGACCCGACTCGTTTTTATTACCCCAACTCGTTTTATACCTAGAATGTCAAATTTCGCAGATTTTTTCGCGAAAACCCAACAAGTTTAAGTGTATTCTTATAGATTTGTAGAAAAAATTATGCAAAAACGCATTGCAAGTCAATTACGCATAAAAAAAAGTTTTCTTAGTTGCCCGACTCGTTTTTGCTAACCCCAACTCGTTTTTTAATTTTTAAAATTGTAACTATGGTGTGCTTTTTCGAAGAAAACAGCACATCAGAGCTGCATAAAAACAAATAAAGCTGATTTTATTTTCGCGAAAAAATCTGCGAAATTTGACATTTTAGGTAAAAAACGAGTTGGGGTAATAAAAACGAGTTGGGATAATAAAAACGAGTCGGGTCAAAAACGAGTTGGGTAAAAAACGAGTTGGCCTGAAACGAGTTGGGTGTCGTCTGTTTGTGCCCCCCCCTTTTTTGAAAAAAAATTTCAAGTTTTAGAAAATCATAAAAGCAAGTTTCTAGGGGTTTTTAGGGTCGCTGATCTCGAATCAGACATCCACTTTATGTATTTACGAATCTCGGACCCGAATTAGAACCAAAAGTCGAAAAATCAAAAATTTTTTTAAATAGATTTTTTCTCAAATCATTTAAAACGAGTGAAATTGTCCCTAATGGTTGTTTGTTTCGTGGATTGAGGTATTGTTACATTTTAAACTCACTAAAAGTAAGGAGTTGAATTTTTAAGTTAGTATAAGTCGCTACAATTTGCTTAAACATTATTTCTAAATACTTAGAGCTTGATACCGAGTTTATAGTAAATAATTGGCTGACAAAAAAGGTTTCGCATTTGAGTTGGGTTGACCCCTATCACAGTTTTGGTGAAAAGGTTTTTTAAGCATTCCCAGATGGCTTCAACTTCGGCCACTCCGCTGCCCCATCGCAAAAATCAACATAATGGGGAGCATCCGCCGCATTATCTCCACTCGTTTCATTGCAGTGAATCTCAGGTTCCTTATTAAATTATTTAAATACATTTCTGGTTGAAGTATTGATGTAATTATTTTTTGGTCGGGTTCGGATTTCAAATTTTTATTGAGTGTTCGTTTTGGGTGAAATCATAACATAAAGATAACTCGCCGATAGACACTCGCCGTAATGTATGCCAAATAATTGAATGGACAGACTATTTTAAAATGAAAACTGGTGTTTTCTGAGGCATAGATACTGCTTTTGAATTAAGGCTCACATTTGAGTTTTAGTGCAAAAATTAGAAATGTGAACAGCTTGCTTCTTTATCACCAATTGATTTTTTTTGACAATTGTCTATTTATGGACTAATCGGCGAGTTGTTCGGTAAGCTAGTTCAACTCTATATTATTACATGTTTACTTTGAGTTTTTTGTTTAGAAAAAGTCAATCCATTGGAAGCGCTTGTACGACCCGTCGGACCCTACCAATGAGGCGAAGTGTTTCTTCCGGGTGTTTGGCATTTGCGGTGAATTTCCGGAGGTTTCTTTATATTTCTAACAATAAAGCCTAGCCATTCCCTCTTCCTGGGTTTCGGATCCACCCAGCTTTCCAAAATATGACGAAAAAATTCTTAGTGAGATGCTCGAACGCTTAGCTTTGTATACTCATAGCTTCAACAGGCTAGCGCCTCCGATTTTTAGCTTTTTTATAGTCTATGAAAAAGTCACACCTTGAAACTAGAAATTTCGTGCCGAATTGACTATAGGTATTTTGATACGTTTTTAATAAGTTCCTTGATTCTCCCCCCGTTTTTTACAGTACAATGTCGACAAAGTGCAGGACCCGCGTCGTCCCTTTGACCCACGGCGTGCCAAAATTGGATTGGAGTTGGAAGTACCAGAATTTACGGTATCTTGACATATTTTTGTTCGGTGCTTAATTCATCGATGAATAGAAAAATTGAAACGAAGGCGCAAAAAAAAAATTGTGGGGAAAAATCATTGGGGTTTTAGAAGAATCTGTTATATAAAATATAAAAAAATTTAGATGGACGACGAGTTTTGCACTATTCCGCTCTGCCGTGAGATTGCGCTGGTCGGCTTGAACGACAACATTGACGAAAAATTTTTGAGGGATTTGTGCAAGTGAAAAATTGTGGAAAAAAATCGAAACAATTCTTTCTTTTTTTAAAGGAAAATTCTGCCACCAACCATATCGTCGCCAACTAAACAAACGCAAAACATTAATTCCGATCAATGCAGTGGCAGCGGCACTGAACCAACCGAACTGTTCATCCTCAGACATCCAATGTAAATTTTCTGATTTGGGTCTAAAAATTTAGGCAGCTGAAAGTCCTGAATTAGGCATCCAATAGAAAATCAGGCATAGAGATCGTTCTCATGAATTACAGAACTGACCGGCACTTGGGCTTGGGGCTGATCGACTTCGCCACGCGTGCCGAGTCCGACGCATTCATAGCAAGGCACAACGGCAAAACAATGATGGGCAAAGAGGTGCAGTGCTTCTTCGATCCGTTTGGTTTGTTGTTGACGCTTTAAAATTTTGGTTACGCAGCGGTGTTCAATTAGGGGAAATATATTTTCCCACCAAATTGAACATTTGAGCTAATTATACTACCATTTAGTTTTATCTCTTTTTGAATGACCAAAAATTAGTGTCTCATCAACTGGTTCCTTTTTAAAGCCTTCAAGCTTGGCGAACTGTACAAAACGGCCACCTGCGGTGCCGGACCAGAATTGCCGTTGCCTACGCGCTACAGACAGATGTTCAACCAGCACACCATTGAGCACATTCGCGCACTATTGGCACACAAACATGGCGCTACCGTTGCTTCTACCGCAGCAGCAGTTGTGTCATCCAAACCGGAGCAAGACCGGGAAAACAATACAAAAACGACGGACCAACAGAGGAACTCAACCGCCAAAGAGGAGGTGGAGCTGAAGGTACTTACAATAATTTTAGGATTTGAACGAAAAACATTAATGGCTGTTATAGGCAACGCCTATTCCGTCGTTGAACAACAACAACAGCAGTAGCAACGACAACAATAACATCAGGACGACTTCGAGCAGTTCGTTGACGCCATTATCTCCCTCTAAAGGCTCGCTGGAATCACGTTTGGCCGCGTTGCTCTTGCGTCGGTCGTCGGCTGCTGCCAATGGTGCCTTTGGCGTTGCGACCAGCAGCGGTGGTGGCGGGAACGCATCCGCCACCGCTACTTCCATGCTTAATGGCGGCGGCACAACATCGTCAGCGGCTGCGACAGAAGCGTCTGAAGCAGCTAAAGCCGCATTGGAACTGGCATGGAAAGAGGATGAAAAAAAGGCGCGTGTTATGACGAGTACGCCAGCTGCAGCAGCGTTACCAAAAGTGGAAGTGACGCCTGGTAAGGCTTATTGTTAGCTAAAAAAAAATTTCATATAAAGAGGAATTCCTCCATTATAATTAAGCACTAAATTTTTTTAGTGGGGTACCCTAGCCCGGAACTGGAGGGGGGGGGGGGGGCGGGAGGGGATTGAGCAAAAATTTTTAGTGGGCGTACCCAGGCCCGGAATTGGGGGGGGGGCGGGGAGGATTTAGCAAAACTTCCTTCCTTTTGCTGGGTTAAAAGCAAATTACGCCGATTCTTGAAGGGTTAATGGTGTTCTTCAGTGAAAAATTGCTAATTACTTTTGTGAGTTTCGTTATTTGGAGTAGGGGGGGGACGTTAATTCCCCGTTTTGTACTGAATTTTTCCCCGAAAACCTAGCGTCTACGGCGGTGGTTGCGAGCAGTAGAAGCAACAAGAATAGCAATGCCAACAACAAAGGACAAAATGGCATTAGACAAACGACGATGTCCAAAATTGCATCGTCGCCGCCGCCGTTGATGACCGCGAACAACAATAGAGGAGGAGGCAGTTTTGGTGGTTGGCCCGTGGCCTGGAACGGGCGGCATCAACAACAGCAGCAGCGCTATCCGCAGCAGAGACGCTGGTGGAACAACAGCAGCAGCAATGGACAACCTATTCGAAGGAATAATTTTCAGCAACGTTATCAACAAAACCATCACTACCAGCAGCAGCAACAACACCGACGACATACAATAATGGCGGCGTCAACATTGCCGAGCAGTAGCTGCAACACACCAAGCAATTATGACAACAACTACAGCAACAACAGGGACAGACGACAACAGTGCCAGCAGCAACAACAACAGTATTTGTGGTCGCAGCAAAAGCAGCAACTGCAACGACAGAACAACAACACAATAAACATCGCAACTACCACTGTCAGTATCTTTGTAAAATTTTGCTGTTAGATGGGGAAACGTTATTTTACAAAATGTTTTCACTTCTTCATAGCGCTCCTCCAAGCCCGTATCCAGAAAAAAATTTCGTGGGGGGGGGAATCGGCAAATTTTCCCAAATTTTTGGTTTTTTTTTGGGGGGGGGGGGAATTGGAAAAAAAATTTTTCCATTTCGTGCCCCTCCCCCTTTCCCCACCTCCTGGATACGGGCCTGCCCTCCGCTGTGTATAAATTTTTATTCTCAAAATAATAATCATATTGCACGACACGCAAATAAAAATTTTGCAATAATTGGAAATACATTTTGGTCAGGCTCAACGCAAGAAGGAGCAGGAGACGGAGCAAACCAAAACCAACGGCACTGATGTCCCGTCATTGACCATTGGTGGTGGTACTAGTAATGCTGCTGCTTCTGCTGTCGGTGTTGCTGCGAACAGTCCGCGAAAAACATTTATGCCACTAGTGGTGCGCAATGGACTACTTGACTCACTTTTTCCTGGTATGTTAAAATTAATACTCTAAGAAATTTCACTTAAAATTTGAAAATGTTTGTGTGTTTATCAAAACATTCGTTTGAATGTCTAATTGATTAAATAGGACCATAACTTTTTATTCATTCGACATTCTACTATTGGTCTGTTAAACATATAAACTTTCTAGTCTTATTCGATTCAGACTATACCTTACATTCTACCTTTGAACATTTTGGTTTTTTATAAGACAACGGACCATTCGAACGGTTGCCGGTGGGGGGAATCAAGAGTCCATTTACACGCACTATATTTTGTAAATCTAAAAATTATCTTTGTATAGGTGTATTTCCGTCGTTCGGGAAGGAAAACAATAGCGGTGCAGATGGTAGCGGTAGCAACAAAAGCGTCAGCGGAGGCCTGTTCGGAATGGCATATGCCCAGCGAATTGCCATCGCGTCATTGCCGCACATTCGGCGAAAGCCAGTACTGAAGATACTGCCGGAGTCTCACCATCATCGAAGGGAAAAGGATGCCGGTGTACGGAAACGGCGGAGGACGAGCACCATGTCCGGCTCACGGTCGGCGGATGATGATGAACAGACAAAGGCAACCGCTGATCGCTGGAAGAAGGATAGCATTCGGAAGCGACGAAAGAGGAGTATTTCATCCGGTTCGCTGACGGCGGAGGACGATTCTGTCGATGAACCGCTAACGGCACGACGGAAAAAGAGCGTGTCATCAACGATGGAGACCGATGATGACGATGAACGGACGACTGGACGACGGAAGAGGAGCGTCTCATCCAGCTCAGAGACAACGGAGGATGATGAACAAACGACGTCACGGCGGAAGATGAGCACCACATCCGACTCAGAGACTACAGAGGATGACGATGAACCGACAATGGCACGACGAAAGAAGAGCATTTCATCCGGCTCAGAGATGACAGAGGATAATGAGCGGACGATGGCACGGCGGAAGAGCATATCACTCATGGAGGCCGACAATGACGACGCTGAACGGACGACTGCAACTACTGAAACTTTTAATGTACAATACCCCTCCCCCCATACATCCCTTGATCTCACTTTTCAATCCAGGCGGAAGCCGAAGAAGTCATATCCACCACACCAGCTGTTGTTGTGCATTGTTCCGCTGCGTTGACGCAGGCTGAGTCCATCCAGGTGCTCGTTCGACTTCGTGATGCGGAACTGCGGTCATCACAGAGATGGCCCAAGCGCACGTCGGCCGAGGAGGACGCGATGCTGAATCAGTACATGCGGGTAGGAAAGGCCTACTGCGTTAACTATATATTGTATGTATGCATCAGAGCCTTGATGAGCCCATGGTATTTAAGGGGCGGGATGAAGGAGAGGGCTTGATAAAAAATTTCTGTTTTTGCTGCCTGCGTCTCACGATGGTTTTTTTTATTCGCTTATATTTTTTTTTTGGCAAATAAGGGCTTATTTCATTTTACGACAACTAAGACAAAGAAGTATATGCAGCTGGGAAAATAATTGAAATTTCACAAATTTTGACCAAAATTATTCATTTGACGAATTATTTCACTGATTTTCAGGACGGTCTTGAGCTGGAAGAAATTGAGTACTTGAAGATGGCTTTCAAGGAATTGGATTTGGCCGATTTGTGTGCCAACATCAATGAGTCGGCGTTTCACAATGTGCGCCGCTTGCCGTGTGCTGACTCGGCTGATGTGCATGCTCAGCAGCCATTTGTCTGGGTGGAGCCGGAGGGCATTTGCGAGACGCCAAAATCATTTGTGAGTTGTAAAGTCAGCTTGTACAAATTTCTTTGTGGGGTGAATCACACTCCTGACGACACCATCAGAAAGAATAAACAACAAGAAGCAAATATGCTTTTTTTGTAATTTGTAAGATTTCAGCACAAACCGTATACGGATGGCAAACGGCCTGGGCACATTTATTACTACGCGGACGCTGAGCTGGAGGGCGTGCTTCCGAACCGGACAGGCTGCGCACGGACAGAGGGGCACTACACGCGGAAAAGGGACCTGCACAAGGAACAATTGTTGGCACAGGTCGTGTCAGCTGATTCAGTTCAATTTATTTGTTGTTAATTTTATTTTTTTTCGCAGGGCATTGAGAGGCGAACGCTAATGCGGAGGGCAGCTGCAACCGCAAATCAACAACAACATTTACGCACCACTATCAGCATACAGGTGGGATTGCGGTCGGATGCGCTCCATTCCTCACTGAATCGCCCCTCTCCCTTTCCCCTACTCGACTACAGTCGAAAAACCGTTCTAAATTTATTTAACCCTCGAATAAAGTTCAGTCTCTAAATTTCATTGATACGATCAAACACTTATCGCAAAAACCCAAAAATTTTTTGGGGCTTTCTAAATTCGGGGTGGTAAATGATTAGGATGGGAAAGTCATAATATTACTTGTCAATTTTCTCAAGGATGAAACAGTTGCGCGCCATGTCAGCCAAGCGTTGAAGAGCGAACGTGCCATTGCACGGTCTTTGGCCGCCGTTGCGCCGGCAACAGTCGCCTACCAACAACAACAAACGACCGCAGCGTGTTCATCATCAGCCCTCGCTATGGATTTGTGTTCCGCTGTTGCTGCTACTGCTGATTCCGCTGTTGTCGGTGGTGGCCTGTCGTCAACGTCACTGTTCGCGCGAGCCAACCAGCTCAAGGTGGTCAATCACCTATCCGTAGTGCGCGATGAGCAGCCATTGCTATTTGGTGATGGTGATGATGAGTTGTGGTGGCGATACAGCAATATCAACGCTGCAATGCCGCCGTCACCACCGCTGTTTGGTGCAATGGTTAAAACACGTGGCACAAAACCCTCATGCTCCTTTGTTCTCGGTCGTGACATAAATGATGGTTGTGTTAGTAGTGTTTGCGGTGGTGGTAGTAATAGGATTGCAGCCGCTTTTGTTCAACATAACGACAACAACAAGGCAACAACAACATCAAGAGCAACAATGAACTCAAAGGTGTGGTGGTGGTGTTTGTGTTGTTCTTGTTGTTGTGATGGTCGTCATGGATGTGCGTGTATTGTTTTTGTACATTTTTTTTTTTGTTTGTTCCCTTGTTCATTAGCATCTTTGCTTTCACTCTGTTGAGTTCGAGTTGGACTCTCAGGTTGCTTGAATCTGAACGTCGACGCGCATTCACGGTTCCCACAACGGTCAAAATATACAACAAACTCACTCATCGTTAGTATGCTCGAGCTATTGACTCCCCTTCTCGAGACTCGCAGGGCAGAGTATTTCTCACATTTGGCGCAATCTGAAACATTTTTGAGCCTTAGATTGACAGTCTGCAAAGTTTTTTTTGTTGTTTTTATTCTGAAACAAGGTGGTTGGTTCATAGCCCAAAATTTTGCTAGAAGTGGCGGTTTTAAGAAAAGACAAAGCATCCTAGAAACGTACCATAAGTCGTTTTCGTATATTGTCGTGTTTGTCTTCGTCAACATTTTTTTTTTTTTGATTTCTTTAATACTAACATTTTTTTATAAATTAACACAACATTGCCGCATTTTTTTTTGTTTGTTTATATGGATATTTATGGGGATTTAAAATTTTCTTTGATTTATCAGCGAGATTATGGGCTCTGTAGGAATTGTTTTTATTCATTTCTAACTGATTTATCCCTCATTTTCCCAGTACCGAAGCAAAATGATCAAGTTTGCCCGCTCGCGTATCCATGGCTGGGGTCTGTTCGCACTTGAACCCATTGCGCAGGATGAAATGATTGTGGAGTACGTTGGCGAGAAGATTCGGCCCGAAGTGGCCAACGTGCGCGAGTTGGCTTATGAACGGCAGGGCATCGGCTCCTCCTATCTGTTTCGTATCGATGACCACAATGTAAATGAATGTGCCAGTGATGGATTTCGGATAACGGAAAAAGCTCACAATTAGGGCCGGTCTATAAAACCCATCCGTACTAGAAAAAAATTTTTGGGGGGTGATTCCCTCCTTGCACCCTCTCCATGTACGGGCCTGCTCCGGGTATCTTTTATCTAAGCGTTTTGCTACACGGTATGTCAATTTTTAGGTGATTGACGCGACCAAAAAGGGCAATTTTGCTCGTTTCATCAACCATTCGTGCCAGCCGAATTGCTACGCAAAGGTAGGTCGGGGTGTTATTTTTTCAACACATTTGCTATTTTATTTATTTGTGATAGGTTCTGTTTGTGGCTGGCGAGAAGCGGATAGTCATCTACAGTAAAAGGTTCATCTCAAAAGGAGAAGAGATTACGGTAGGTTTCGTTGTCAGTGAATTTTATAAAGGTTTCATATTTTAGAGTTGTAATAGAAGTTGTTAAGAAATTGATCCTGCACTTTGTGTCCAAAACTGATTTTCAGAATTAATCCTGCTGGTCCTGTCCTGCAAAAAGATTTGCAAATCCCCCAAAATTCGCTCTAAGCATTAACTAATCAAAGGGTATTTTAATATTGCTATTTTTTTGTCTTCTTTCAGTACGACTACAAGTTTCCGCCCGAGGACACCAAGATCCCATGCCTATGCGGTTCGATACAGTGCCGTGGCTACCTCAACTGATTTCTTTGTCGTTGTGCCAATGCCAAAAATGCCCTCCCCAGACATCTTGTGCCACAAACCCTCTTTGTTTTATTATATTTTTTTGTCGTTTTTTTTGCGCGCATTGGTGTGCTCTGTCTGTTTGTTTGTCGTCTTTCTTCAGTATCTTAATTGATTTTGTCATTTCCTTCCGCCCCCTGTTTTTGGTTCTTTCATGATATCATCCCATCAGACTATATAATTTTCGTCCCTATTTTATCCCCATTTGTGGAGGATGGTGCCCATCTATGTGCTGGTGATGATATAATTTTTTTTTTTTGATGTTTTTATACGGAAAATAATTTATGTGCTATGTTAGGCCCAGTGTTTTTAAAAAATTGTGTGTGTGTCCTCATTCGCCGAATATCACAAACAACAACGCCTTCAGAATGTGTATAAAAAGCGTTCACTGTACCTGCTTTTTTTATCCTTATTATTCAAATGCACGTTTTATCATTATTATTGGCAAATTCGGCCATAATTGTGAATTATGTTTCTTTTCTCTTTAAAATGGGATTTTTTTAATCGAAAAAACAAGGAAATGTCGAATCATCACTATAATACAGTTTTTTTTTAATTGAGAAGTTTGATTTACTGTTTTTTTGGGGGCAGGTTGCTTGAGGGAAGAAAGTGGTTGGGAAAAAGTTCATTGCTGGTTTCCTACAAGATACCCTGTGTTCGCGTTGTTTTTATGTCTGAAAAACGGTGTTCAAAACAGACCGATGATTTATGTTCAATTTTTAAATTCACTAATTTTAACTTTAATTTCAAACTATCAATATTTTTGTACGAAATGTTTTTGTGTGTTGCTAAATAATTTTTCCTCTCATTATTACCTCTCATACTTTTCCTCATTTACAGTCAGTCATGGTCATATGTTTATCTACACGTTACAAGATAAACGTTGAAACTAACTGTTTTTGACCAACTTTGTTTCGGTTGGTTCTGGTTCCCAGAAAAAGTCACGGTCCCGACCACGGCCCTAACTACAGTCAAATAAAATTAATCATTTGCAATCACGGTACTTTTCCGTTATGGTACACCCCCCCCCCCCGAAATTTTTTTTTAATATTTTTTTCTAGGCATTTTTTGCGCTGATAACGAAACAACATTTTTTTTTGGTTCCGACGTCTTTTACGTGAATTCAGAGATCAAAGATTTAAAATTGTAGGGCATTTGAGAATTCAAAGGGACCTTTTTGAAATGACATAAATGGCTCGCTTAAATACA
>JAKKIK010002299.1:0-11823 GCA_024500135.1 Heterodera carotae
TGCGTGCCTGAATTTTGTGCCGACCCCTTCCTATTGTCCCTGACCCGCCAGCCGCCCGCTTCGACAACTCGGCCCCCGCCGAATATTCCCCACAATACCGTCTTAAAGAAGTTGAAAAAAATAAAGAAATTAAATATTTGAGAAGAAGAACAGAGTTCTATGGGGAACCTAAAAAGCGGCAGGAGGCAAAAACCTTAAAAGTTTATTGTGATTTAAAATGACTGTGTAAAAAATGAAGTAGGTTTTATCGATTAATATAACTTGATTCTAAAACGCAATTTCTATAAAGATTAATTGATAATTAAAGAAAATTAATATATATGGTAGCAAATATTCGATGTGTATTAAAAAAATACCTTGTCAGAAATATCTTGTCAAATATAATACCAAGACCAAAAATTTGCTGAAAAAAAACAAAAGATAGAGATACGTGATACTAAAAAATCGAATCTTAGCTTAAGAAAATGTTATTATCACAAATAACTAAAGGCAGTCTCTTTAAAAATAAAAATTCATTACAATAATAAAACTAAATAGAAAATAGCGTGTTAACGAAATAATTTAAATGATAATTTAAAGTGAGCTGCTAATACTAACAAATGCCTGCTAAAAATTTTAATTGAAAAATTCATAAATTATATAAGAAACCAAGACTTATTTAAAAGTGGTTAAATTATTTTACATGTTCATCTAATAAAAGAAATAAGACAAATAAAACGGAAATATCTAAAGAAGGTTTGCCGCGACACTTTTTAATAATCATCCCATATTTATATATGTTCAGACATATTTATATTATAAAAACTAAATAAATGAAAATGTGAAATGTCAATAATTGAAAAATTATATTTATCGGAAATTCTGATCAAAATGTCTTATAACTAGGGTGTGTAAAAATATGCACATAAAAATGAAAAATATGCATATAAACCTAAAATTTCTAATAAATTTTTGATTTTTCTTCGGCAAAAAAAGCGATGTTTTAAGGATTCATTTTCCAGAATTTAGGAAAATATGCTTTTTAGGGGTGCATTTTTCAGAATTTTGGAAAAATAGACATTTTAGGGGTGCAATTTTTAAAAAATTGAAAAAATCGATTTCTCAGGGGTTCAATTTTTAAAAAATTGGAAAAATGCCGAAATATGCACATAAAATATGCACATAATGCCAAAATATACACAAATATGCACATAAATCGCAAAATATGCAAAATATGCATATGGAAATCCATCTTAGAAGCTTCAAACTAAGCTAAAAACATGTTTTTCGTGCGTTTCAGGCCCATACCATTAAAGGAAAAAAATATGCATGTGCATATAATTCTATGCCCTAATCATAAGTTATATTGATGCCCCAATAACAACAATTTTGGAAACATTAAAATATTTTTCGAAATTTTATCAGGCGAAATTTTCAAAAGTTTAGGTAAAGGTTAATATGTATTCTAATATGTGATGAGATTCTTCTTAACTAAAAATATTTTAATTTGTAATACTAAAACCGAAAATTGAAGGTCGGAATTTTGCGAAAAAGCCAAACGTTAAAATAAAAATAATTTTTTCTCTCTAAATGTTGTTGCTATAATTCTCTCATCTACAAAATTCAATGCATAGTATAACCTGCGCACGTAAAACTTATTTAAATTTAAGAAAAAGTAGTTTTTAAGGTAAATGAAAATTATATGAGTTGATGTAAATAAAGCTAGTTGTAGGGCTGTACTGTTAATTAATTTTTATTCACAGACACTGGAATAAGCAATAAATAAGTACATAAATAAATATTTATAAAGTAGAAAACAAAACCAAAACATTTTAAACCATAAATCTTACAATATAAAATTATTGCAACAGTTACAATTGCCGGTACAAAAAATCAAGAAATGCAACTATCCACTCGGATGGACACATTTTTCTAAATATTCATTTTCTAAATCAGAGCTTAAAAAAATTGTACTGGAAATTTATTAAACGCCTTCCCCAATCAGGTCAAAAATAAACAGAGCAGTACGACTTAACAGTCAATCCTTAAAAAGTCTTTTATAAAAATTTTAATCAAAAAGTAATTAATAAGATAAAACCCAATTAAATTCTAATAAAAATCATGTAATATTCTGAATAAAATTATTTAATTAATAAATAGGTAACTGTTAATTTTGCATAATAAATCATCTGATGAAAAATTTTAAACGATGTTAAAAAAATTTCTGCGTAAACACTCATCAGACAACAAGAATTAAAATTATTTAAAAAATAACTTGATTTTAAATCGAAAATTAATAAATTAAAGGACCAATTTAATAATATAAATAATTGCATGTTCAATAATAGTCGTAATTATTATTCCCCTTTTATATTACCCAAAATAGCGCAGGAAATAAAAAAAAGATTAATAAGCAACTTAATAAAATATTCGCAATTTATCAGCACGTGCAAATAATCACAGGGCAGTAATTGAAAATTAAAAGAAATAGAAATGTATACTCGTTGTTTTGGCACGGAAGAATTATCCATACGCTGTGTTTATTTCAAATTTTAAATAAAACAAAAAATTTTCCATTTATTGCAAATTATAACATTGGTTAAAAGTAGCACATGAAAATCTTTATAAAATAAAATTAATTTCAGGCAAAAGCAAGCATGATTAAAGCACCTAAATGATAGCAGCTTTTGCATTGTGCATTTTTATGACGATTGGGCTGCTCTGGCCAGAAATATAATGATAATGATGTTTATATAAAAAAGTAATTAATAAGATCAAACTCAGTTTTGGTACGGAAGAATTTAGACATACGCTATGTTTATTTCAAATTCCAAATAAAACTTAAAAAATTATCCATTTATTGCAAATTATAACATTGGATAAAAGTAGCACATGAAAATCTTTATAAAATTAAAATTAATTTCAGGCAAAAGCAAGCATGATTAAAGCACTTAAATGAGAGCAGCCCCGTGTGTTGGGGATGGGGTTATGCGTTTAAAGATAAGGAGAAAATGGCAATGAAATATATAACAATTAATTCAATACCAATTTCTTTATGTAAAAAATTTTTCTAAAATAGAGAGGATTAGCGCCGGAAGAATTGAGTTAAAATTACCAATTTATACTGCAAATTATCCAAGTACCTATTTATGGTCATATATTAGCGATTTATTATTATGATAAAAATAAAAAGTTATATAGACCTAACAATATTAAATTATCAATGATTTACTTTGGGCAAAACTTATTTAAATTCTTACAAACTTTTTAGCTGCTGGAAATAACCTTGAGCCGGCTCGCTACCAACTTTGTGAAAACGCTTTTAATCATCATGAAAAAATCTAGCCGATTGAATAGATAAACCTTACCAATGATGATGTCTTGAAAAGACGTGGTCAGGCGTTTTCCGAGGCAGAAACTTAATGTAATTTGTACGTAATACAACGAATGACAAAACAGGGCAAGCAATTGCTTGCCACTGCCAATGATCAATTTAAATATGCCTTGCGGGCGGATTCTTAATATGTTTTTATTAGAACTTTTTGGCATCATTTTTTGCATAAATATATTAGTATAGGCAGTTATTGCGAAAAAATTATTTTAAATCCAACAAAACAATTAACAAAAGTAGAATTTTAAAACAACTAAAGTATAAAAGCCACAAATACGAAGTAAAAAAGGTTAGGAAATATTGATTGTTAAAGCGAAACAAATTTATAAGAAGCATAATACTAATTGTTCCTGATGACACAAATTGAAGGCGGAGTCGACCGCAGAAATGCGGTCATGGCGGCGGCTCGCACTGGACCATTTGGAGTGAAGAAGTATGAGGACTACTTCTGCGCTGGAACGCTGGGCGCGAGCCTGGTGTTCAAGAGCGGTGAGAATATCTGGCCCAGCGACGCGTCTTTGCGCGGAGCCACGTGAAAATATAAATCAATAATTTATTTACCAGAAATAGATTTACCCATAAAAACACATAAAGAAATCGCCAAATCATAATTCACTTTTATTATACCAGATAGTTCCAAGAGATCACAAAATAAACATAATTTTCGAAATTACATAAACTTATTCAATTTCTCACTGCTATTTTATTAAAGATAAAATTCTAACAATGTTATGCAAAAGAGTTATATAAACTAATATTACAAATTAAAACAAGGCAACAAGCGTCTATAACTAAAAATTGCGTTAAAATTAAAGAGTAGAATTTTGAAAAAAGCCTAGAATTCAAATAAAGTCATAGACAAGAAGCAACTGTAATGAAAAAATTAAAAAATAGATAGTAGGCAAATAAAACTGGAAAAATTAAAAATGAAAATGCGTCCTCATAATGCTTTAAAGTAAATTGCCAAACGAAAATATCTTAAGAAAATCAAAAATAAAAGGGATTTTCCAAACGAGAACAATTAATGCGGGGTTCTGCGTGTTAAAATAAATACAGATCAATGACCCAATGGATCTACACAATTGCACACGAAATGTGCCATGGAATCATGAGATTTTTACGACGGAGACATTAAATCGATACCGAAAAATTAAAATCGTGTGTATACTAATAAAATAAATGCAATTAGAAATTGTATTAAAATGTCTAGACACTTTTTGTTTTGAAATTTTATTATAAAAATTGATTAATATCATATAAAGAAACATTTTGCTAGAGTGTGTTTTCACATAATAAATCCATACTATAACATACTTATTTATTAATACTTCTAAGTAATTTAGGGTGGAACATTAATTCTGTCATAGTGCTTAAAAAATTCATTTAAAAGTTTATAACTATTTGTGAAATGTTCAATGGCAACCTTGGGATCTTATTATAGAGTAAATTAACATAAATAATCTGAAGCGAACCAAATAAGCACCAATTCCCTAAAAATAGATGCTCATAAATTGCAAGCAGAAATTGCTCGTTAAAAAAATGTAAAAATTATCTTGTAGCATTTATTCCAATATGTTCTATTTAAAACATTGATTAAAATAAAATAAATTTTTGTGTAATCTGTTGAAATAGAAAATAAATCCTGAAAGATAAATAAGTTAACAAATAATTAGGAGAAAAAAAGGTTATGGACTAAAATGAGATTCAATAAATTACCTTATATCAATCTTATATGACCACACTGTAAAAACAGGTGGAAATTCCGAGGTTTTAAAAATAAATAAATAACAAAATTCAAATAAAGCTGATACAATGTGATATAATAATATCGTCAAATGTTATAAGGATAAATCGATAATATAAATTAATCGCATTAATTAGAAAAATATTGCATACCAACAGCGCAGCAATCTTTCAATTGGTATTTAATCTAATCCATAAAAATAAAAATATTTTGGAACGATTCAGCATGAGTTTTAAAGTAAATAAAAGCAATTACAAAACAAATAAATGCAGAAAATACAACTCAATTCGTATATATCATTGTAGAATTTTTTTAAATGAATAATTTTCTTCAAATAACAAAAAAAAAGTAATAACTTTTTACAATAACGAAGAACCGCGCAAAATAGTTTGAAGAGGGTGAACTCGGCGCAAACTGAGTATGAAGATTAAGTCGGAAAGGCACCAAAGCAATTTCCAAAATTAATGATAATAAATAGCAGAAATAATCTAAATAGAAATAATTTTTATAAAATCCAAACAATTTCGTCCAAAAATAGTTGTATAAATATACTTTAAACGGTTAAAATAATGATTCTTTAACAAATCCGTTTTAAAATCAAGGAATACCTTTATGCCTTAAAGAAAAATTTACTTTTAACCAAAGGCATTAAAGATTTATGTATAAAATCTAAAGAAAATATCTGTACCTTTTAACAATTACTTTAGTAACTATCTTAAGTCTTTATTGTGACCAAGACAAAAATTTTAACATTATTTTACTTTGGAAATAAAACCATTTATAGATTATTCCAATACCTTGAATTTGAAATCATATGAAGAAAAATAATTCCGATAAATATAGAACTTAAAAATAACTATAGTAAATGGCAAGATGGCCCTTTTTAATTTAAATTTAATTAAAGTATAAAATAATAAAGAATTTAATTAGAGTAAAAGTGCGGGAATATATTAAACTAAAATTAAACTTACAAAAATGAATTTATTAATTTTTTGATTTAAATGATAAATTTGTATGTACGAACAAGTTTATATATGATTGACATACAGCAATCAAAATTTTAATTATTCGAATAATTTCACTGCCGGTTTTACAACGGTCCCACCCACGAAAAAATTAACTAATTATAGTGTGAATGCACAAATATGGTCATATTAAATATGTGCACAAAATATGGTCATATTAAATATGCCATTATAATGAACAATTGAAGAAATTTCAATAATTTATTTTTAAAAATTAATTAAAACGAATTAAAAGTGTAACTATTGTGATTAAAATGAAAACAAGCAAAACAACAGCAATACATCGATTTGAGTTAAAAAATTCGACCAATAATGCTAATTTGATTTGTAAATGCAATTTATCATGGCTTTATGGAAGACATTTTTATATTTCATGAAAATTTAGAACAATTAATTATTTTGTTCCAAGACTGTCTTTTTAGAAATAGTAAATATCTTTTATTTATTTTTTAAATTAAATTTAGTGATTCAAAAAGACTTAATGGCAATTTCGGCAGCTTTGCTTTTTTATAAGTTTTTGTTTATTAGCCTTTTCATAGTAATTTTTTAATATCTTAATAATAAGTTTCACATCTTGAAGAGACTTGTTTCATTCACTAATTCGAACGTACATTTATTTACATTTGTTCATAAAAAAACAAAATTTTTATATGCTCAAGTTATATATTTAAAATTTTGATTTTATAAATTTGTTTGCTTAATTATATTATTTTGTTATAATTTTTTATTTTGATAATTACTTGCCTATTTTAAAATTATTTAGTTTGGTTTAGTTTACTTATGACAAATGAATGTATTTGTTTGAGACATTAGTGTATATTACAATAATTATATATCGTAAATTTTATCCTAATTATTAGTTCAAGGACTTTTTACTTTTCCGTCATTCTTTTAATTTACTTTGATCATTTGGTGAGTTAATTAAGCAAAAAATTAATGGAGACTTTGTTTTTCTAAATTACTCATTATTAGGTCTGGGATTTTTATCTACAAAAATTGGCTAAAATATTTATATGAATATGTAAAAAATTTGACAAATATTTAAGAAATATTTACGAAAACATGAAAAAGGTACCTGAAGAAAAATTTGAGATTAGGGTACAAATTAAATTTTTTTTACTATAATTGCAATTTTTTAATTTTCAAACAAAATCAAAAGAAACACTGACAAAAAATATAATTTTTTGAATTTATAGAGCCAGAAATGATATTTATGTAGAAATTTAATGACAAAAAAAGTTGTTTCTCTTTAAAATATGTGCATTTACATCCTAAATATTATTTATTTAATTTTTTCATGTTTAATCAGTAATATTCAAAAAGTACAACTGATGACATTTGAAGATGTGTGTGTTGGGTGGCATCGATTCATTTTTAGGTGAAATGAATAATGAATGAATGAATATGTGTAACTCTCCTCGAATGGATTATTTTGGGAGGGAAAAAAAGTGTCAGTCCGTCCGCACATCGCGTCCTTTTTTTATTGCTAGGGCATTCATTGTGTGCATAAAAATGGCAGAAGAGAAATGGATGAAAATAGTACAGCAACTCACTGATTACAGAAAATGAGAGTGCTGATGAATGACAAAAGAGGCAAAAAGTATAATTTGTATTTAAACTTTTATTTTTTCAAATTTCATTTATTTTTGCAATTATTTAATTAATAAAACTTTCTACAATTTTAATTGGTCTTTACAACTGCAAAAGACAAGAGAAAAATTAAATTTACAGTGTAATAATGGGAAATTCAATCTATTTGTGTCTGATTTTCCCTTTAAAAGACCTAATCTATTTACAAAATTGTCTCGGTGTAGCCTGTCGACAACAGTGGCTTCTCTCAAGAAATATCCCACGTATGATTGGCTAGGGGAAAAAGCGGTACTTCGCGCTCAGTCGGCCAATTCTTCTTCCCAAAATTTAAAACATAGCCTAGAAATTGCATTTAAAATTTTTGGTGGGAATTGGCGTAAACCGGTAAGAACTGAAACTCATTTAACTAAACTCAAATTGACGATGCATTTACTCTTTCATGCACTTATTCGCCCGTTCATGTCTCCACCAGGATGGCACCAAATTCCGGACGTAAGGATTCAGGACTTTTAAGGGTCCGGAATTCAGGGTTCGTCTTTTTTGGTAAATTCCGGGTGGATCCGGAATAGAATTTTTTATAAAAAATTCCGGAACGGATTCCATATTTTCATTTTCGGTATTGCTGTGATAATTCATTTCAATCTTTTTATTTGTCTCTTCGGCACATTTTCTCTGTTTTTCATTAACTATTCTTCCTTTTCTTTATGCCCTCTTTACTTCTCTCTGTCTGTTGCTGCTTTCTATCTTTTTTTATGCACAGAAAAAAGGACGCGTTGAACGTACCTTTTTGCCCCTCCAAATATTAACGTTCGCGGAACACATCTTCCTGCTGCTGAAACCAAATAAATTCTCCTATCCACTCCCATTATTTGTAATAAATAGGGTTGGTAAAAATATGAATTCGTATTTCGCATGCATGAGAATTTGATTTGAAAAGGTAATTATAAATCCAATCAGGCCTTTATTAGTCTAATCCAGGGGTGCGATATAAAAATTAAAAAAAAAGATTTTGGAGTGAAAGAAAGAACATTACTTGAAACGGTGCTAGGACGAAGTCCGAATAGTGCAAGTGTGGGCGAAGTCCGAATAGTGCAAGTGATCAAATGGAATGTAAAATAATTATTTAATTCAAATTAATTATAATAATATTATTTAAAGCACTCACTAAATTAATTTTAAATTCTTTAATAATTTAAGAAATTTTTTAAAATCAACTTAATACGAGTAAATAAAATCGAAATTCTCAATGAGAAATTAACAATACGCCAATATAACAAAGCCGCCGATAAATGCCGCGATTTCATTTCTTAATAATCAAAAATAGGTATTACATATAAAACATAATTTGTCTAAAGGCACAGCGAACGTGCTTTACTTGTCGGCTTTTTCTCATCGGCTTTTTCTTCGCGGCATTTATCGGCGGCTTTGTTATATTGGCTTGGAGAATTGTTAATTTTTCGTTGAGAATTTCGATTTTATTTACTCGTATTAAGTTGATTTAAAAAATTTCTTAAAATTAATACTTTGTTTTTATTAAAGAATTTAAAATTAATTTAGTGAGTGCTTTAAATAATATTATTATCATTAATTTGAATTAAATAATTATTTTACATTCCATTTGATCACTTGCACTATTCGGACTTCGCCCACACTTGCACTATTCGGACTTCGTCCCAACACGCTTGAAACGTTGGATTGAAGCTTTGTTTCTTCACTTTATTTAAAAAAACAGCATTTGCAACAGGGATGAGCTGAGTTCGCATTTCGCAGTTCGTATAGTTCGTAAAGTTCGTGTTTTTTGAGTTCGTATAGTTCGCAATTCTTAGTTCGCATTTTGAGCTAAAAACGAATAATGCGAACTTGCACCCCTAAGAATGACATATTTAATTTTTTTGTTTTTTTTGGAGCGAATTCTTTTGTTGAATTTTTAGTCTCAATTTGAATTTATTTTTTATTCGAATTTATATTAAAATTCCGACAGACAAAATAAATAGTCAATGGCCGATTGGTTTGTGTTGTATGTTTTACTTGTATGACTGGTGTGGGTTCGAATCCCTCGGTTTGTAATTGGTTTTTATGACTTTACCTTCAATTTTTGAGAAGGGAAATACCTATTAAATTTCTCTCATATTTTTTCGAATATTAAAATATTTTTTTGGGGAGAAAATAACTCCGTATATGATTTATTTCGAAAATTGGAATTTATAAATGATATATGGGCATCCATTTTAATACAAATTTTCATAAGAAACCCAACTAAATTCTCAAAATTTTCCCGGCGACGCCTGTCGGCACCGCCTTCTCCTCCACATAATTTACAGTCAATGAAAATTAGGATGTTTTTAAGTGCAATTTTTTGTTATCAAATGGCCCCTCTTAACCAAACTGGCACACCGTTTTCTTTCAGCCCCGGAAACTTCAGCTGAAAGCGAGACTTTTTTCGGCAGCGGGATTAATTGTAAATGATTTGAGAAAAAGAGTGACACCCGGAAATGCAGAGATGTTCTGTTTTTGCACCACAATATAAAAATTTACGATTTTTCATATAAATAAAATTTTTGAAAAATTCGCATTTCACAGTTCGTATGTTTCGTATAGTTCGCAAAGTTCGTGTTTTTTGAGTTCGTAAAGTTCGCAATTCGTAATTCGTTTTTTATTTTCAGTTCGTATAGTTCGCAATTCGTAATTCGTTTTTTATTTTCAGTTCGCATAGTTCGCAATTCGCATTTCGTATTTTATTTTTTGGTTGGGCCCATCCTTGATTTGCAACGTATTTATCGATGCTAACAATTTTTTTGAGCAATTTCGGGCTTGAAAACAAAAATCAAAATTTATTTAGGTGTGGAGGGGGTAGACAGTGCCGATAGGCGCCGCCGGAAAAAAATTTTGCAAAAACTAGGTAAGATTGAGTCCTTTTTCACGTCTTATTTTCACTTTTGAAGGCAAAAATTGTAAGATTTGAAGAATCTGAATTTTCTTTGACCTTCCTAAAATAAGACACTATAAGACAAAAAGCAGTAATAGCTAAGAGGAATTGATCCCGGGAAATTTTTTTTGCATATTTTAGAAAATTTTGTTAAGATTTTGCCTATAAAATCGCTTCAAAAAACATTTATTTCCAAAATTATTATCCAAAATTAGATTTTTCACTTGAAATCCCAAAAATAAGATCACTAGACTGAAAAAGGACATTTTATATTTAAAGATTTGGACCCTCCAAATCAGAACATATCTTTAAAAAAAGAGCATATCGCATCCCTGCTGGTCTAATCGTCATTTCTTAATACTGAAGCTGCGCCCTTTATTTTTTAATTTTTCCATAATTTAAAATTATTTGATATAAAACACGTTTTTGAACTTTATACTTTTGCTATAATTTGGCTCCGTGGTTTGGATTTGGGAGACAAAATATATTGTGATCATAAGACAGAAGCTAATTGCCAAGCGCATAATCTTAATAAGGAGCTTAATATTCCAACAATTGAAAACACTTTTTTTTTCTTTACATGAACAAAATCGAATATATAGAACGAAATGCAAGCCTTTTCAGTTTGAAATAAAATTTAAGCCATAAAAATATTCAATATTTCTAATATCTTTTAGAGTTAAAGAAGAATTTATATACATACATAATTCATAAAAATAAACATTTGGCGTAAAAGATTTTAGCAAATTTCAAATAGTCATAAACAATAAAAAACATTAAAATGTTCGATTTATCTGAAAATAAAAGATGCATAACAAATTAAAAAACCAATGAAAAATAACCAAATGGGTTCTATTATTTCTGCGGATATTATCAAAATTTTACACAAAAAAATTTCGGAGACAAAAACATCTCTAAAATATTGAAACACTCATTTACACTGAATTTGTTACAAATATCAACTTTAAGGAGCTATACAAGGGTAATAAATAATAAAAACTTAAACAACCAAAAACTGAAACTATTAGATACAAATTACATACATTTCAAATCCCATGGCCATTGCATTAAATCAGGGTTGCCGCGGGTCGAGAAAAATATCGGGTCGGGTTTCGGGTCGGGTCGGCCGAAAAAAGTTCGGGTCGGGTTTCGGGTTTCGGGTTAGCAA
>JAKKIK010002300.1:0-11820 GCA_024500135.1 Heterodera carotae
TTTCCAAAAAAATTTCTCCAGGTCTTCCGGAATTTTTTCCGGAAATTTGCCCGTTTTGACTGGGTTTTGGGGTTTCCGGATCTCCATGAAGGAGATGTCTGCCCAACTTGGGGAAATTAACTTTTTTGATCAGTATCAAAAGTTATATTACCATGAATTTTTTCAGATTTTTACTTTGTCTATAAAAAAAGTTATTATCAATTAAAAAAGTGCCTTATAATTAATTAACAGCAAATTTGGGGTAAATTTCGGGTAAAAATTCATTAAAAAAAATTTTCTTCTACACTTTGTAATATTTTTTTCTGTATCTTAATATTTATAGGCAAAGTATGTATGGTAAAAATTTCAGCTCGATTAGACCATGGGAAATAGGTGAAGTGTCAAAAAAAATTCGTGCCTTATAATTTCTTAACAGACTGTATATGCCGAGCAACAAACAAAATTCCCAATCCCGTTATTGGTCTACTTTTGGAAATAATTTTTTTTGAGCAAAAAACAAAACACAGGAATTAAAAGACCCATTGCTGCAACACTATGGGTCGGCTCCAACAGCAGACAAAATTAAACAAATCGCCAAACTTTACACTATTTTTACACTAACCCGAAATAACGATGTCTTTTCTTTCTTTTTAATTCGAGGGTGAAATTAGTCCAAATGGATGTTATATCGGTGATCAGCGACCCCGAAACCCCCTAAAACATACATAGTTTCCCGACTTAAGAAAATTAGAAAATTTTGCCAAAATTAAAAATCTTTATATCTCGATGTAGGAGAATTTTTGGCTCTAATGCACTTTATGAGTCCAATCGACTTTTATGAGTCCAATCGATTTTTTCCAATCTGAGTTTTATGAGTCCAATCAGAGTTTATGAGTCCAATCTGAGTTTTATGAGTCCAATCAGAGTTTATGAGTCCAATCAGAGTTTATTAGTCCAATCGATCTTTTATGAGTCCAATCAAAGTTTATGAGTCCAATCGATCTTTTATGAGTCCAATCACCGATTTATATTCTGCTGAATTTATTTAAGATATGGGCCAAATATTAAATTCGATCGCTAAGCTCATACATACATATATGCATAATCACAATTATTAGACTGGGTTTTGGAACCTAATTTCGTCAAGAATATTTTGAAATATTTTCGAACTTCCATGGAAACGACGAAACATGTACTGATAAAGATAAGTGGGCAACATGTCAGAACTAGTTCCGTGCAAGTGCCGCAACCCATATTAGTGCCCTCCATGTAGCCTCTATTCCTTGCAAGCCCGTAACCAGAAAAAATTTTCGGGGGGGGAATCGGGAAAAATTATTCCTTTTGCTTGGAAAATGCAAATTTTTCCCATTTTTTTCGATTTCGGGGGATTCCTGGTTACGGGCCTGATTCCTTGTGTATGCACTCTCGGGTCATTCGGATCAACGAAGTATAGCCGGTGAGCGACATTAAATAATCTAACTCTGTTAGTGCCCCCCCTCTCCAGCATTCCGAAGACCCAAGTGAAAATTCATTTTTATTTATAAAAAATAGATTGGACTCATAAACTTTGATTGGACTCATAAAAAATTGATTGGACTCATAAAAGATCGATTGGACTCATAAAAATCGATTGGACTCATAAAAGTCGTTTGGACTCATAAAGTGCATTAGAGCAGAATTTTTTTATAGACGGAGAAAATATGAAGAAAATTTAATGTCTACAAAAAAATTTAGTCAATTTACGCGCATCGGAATGTTGGATGCAATTAGAGATAAAGAAATAGAACGCCAAAACAAGTGAAAAAGAAAAGGAAGTTGTTATTTTGACCTAAACTCGAGTAGTTTGACCTATTCTGGATGCAGAATTTCGTTTTCTAAAGATGCTAAATGAAGAAATCTCTCAGAGCAAAAAAAATTTCCAGAGCGAAATGCATGATGGTGTATTTTTATTAATGAGAAGGTGAGAGAACATATAAAGAAAAAAAAAGAAGAGCGAGACAGTGCAGAGGTTTTTCTAAGAAGAGCGAGACAGTGCAGAGGTTTTTCTATGCCGCTGGAGCCAACCCATAGTGCTGCAATCCATTTGCCGTCTATAAGATCCAAATCATTAAAATCCAAATCATTAAAATAGATAAGCAGAAACGATTTTATTATCAACTTTCGATTCAAATAAATACTAAAAAAAGATAAAAAGTATTCCCATTTTTGCCAGCCTTGCTGTTCTCATTCTCACGAATCAATATTTTTTTATTTTTAAAAAGCATTTATTTTTTAGGAATTTTTTAAGGACCTTACATAATGCGCAAAAAGAAGCTAAAAATGATTAGCAGAGCAGGAGACCCAATCCCAAAGGAATCCTTAGAATACAAAGCACTTTCACCAGCCGGACATTCCGCGCAATCGAGTGGATCATTTAAGATTTTACAAACATTTCTTCAAATTCCAATAATTAGGGTGCATGTTGGTCCCGCAGTTCACACGCACCATACTCTCCGTACTGGTGCCTCAAAAACAAAAGCCGTACTTCGTAGAAGCATCCGTACAATATACTAGTCTCGGAACGGCCAAAAGTACAAGCCAATTCTTGTTATCGGTAGTTGGAAGACAGAAATGAAGAATCATCAGAAAAAAAAAACAAAATCCGAAGCAAATTTGTTGAGCAAATTGGCGAATGGACAAAATGAATCATCACTTATAGCATTGGAATAGTAAATTCCATTAACAATTTGTGTGGTATTCATTCGATGGACGGGCAAATTGTTAGGGGCAAGAGGCGATCATAGGGGCAGCGATTGGGACTCTTAACTCTCTGCTTCCTTACTTATTCACTTTTGATGTAATGTTGACCCGATATTGAACGAACATTGGTGCCAAATATGGGGTAAAAAGCATACGAACACCAAAACCTGAGTACGGGATAATGATTCTACATCGTAATTCGAACAACTCTGTAAATTTTTATGTTTAAATGTTCACCCAAACATGTACAAATATTAACAAAAATTTTCGACATTAAAAAAATAGCCGAAATTTTTGTTCGATGTTTTAGACACGTTCAGACAACACTGAAACCCAAAATTTTACAGACTTGTTCGACATTCGGCATAGAATAATGTCCCGAGCTTTGTTTTGAAGTTTAGGTGCTTTTTACCCCATATGTAACATATAAATCACATCATTTTGGCGCAATTTAAATCAGTTGAACTTAGTAGTTGGGGATCGTGCTGGGTCGTTTTGTAAAAACTGTCAACTTGGAGAGTCCGGATCAAGTTTTTGGACATTGAATCTTTTATTATCCAACCAATTTTTACTAATTAGGTATCATTCGATTGCTTATGTTTTTAGAAACAATGCTTGACCAGAAGCTATCGAAAAAGATCCTTTCGTAGTTTAAAAATCGTAAGAGTTGGTAAATCGCTTAACCTTTGCTTAAGCATTGCTTTTAAACATTTATAGGTTTAAACTGATACCAAATTTGTAGAAATTAGTTGAGCAATAAAAAATTAAAGCCCAAAAACTTAATCTAGACTATTCAAGTTGGAAACTTTTCAATGGATGCATATGGGAGACTTTTTGTTCGTTAGGATAAGCTCAATCCGACTGCGTTCGAAAAGTCTTAAAAAACTGCACTTTTTGGCATGCAACTTTTTTTGCACGGGACCTAACTATGCTTAAAATAGGGGAAATTGAAAAATAATAAGATTCTTCCCATCTACAAAGCCTCCTCTTTAAAATGATACCAGGATCATTTCGAAAAGTTTGGCATAAATACCCGAAAATGGGATCACAAGCACCTTGGGTAGGCATTTTTTTGGACCTTTTCAGCAGAAAGGGAGAGCAGTGAAAAAAAGGCAAATTAAATTGTTCCAAGCACTCACTCCAATGGCGTAGTGGGTTGTGCGTCATGCCATTTTTATTGCTTCTATGGAATAAGCCTCGCTTATTCAGATTTTTTCCATTTTTGTTTTCCACGTACTTGCTGGCCCCTGTGTTCACAAAGTTTATGAGTTTGGCGTCTTTAATTTATTATTCAGGAAAACGTTTTTCCTGGCAACATGTCCGTAGAAAGCTTTCTGTCAGGCGTCGTTTTGCTTTGTTTGATCACGTCCAGCCTGTCGGAGCAATATGTGAAATCGGCCTTCACACCTGACCCAAAAGACCCTAACTATCAAAAGATTATGGACGGAGTAAGTTTGGGATCGACGTTTGGCGGTGCAGCCGGTGCTGCAGTGTCTTTTGGTGCGAGTGTTGGTGTTTTGGGTACGAGTGCAGTAGCGATTGCTCCAATTTTGGCTCCAGTAGGAATTGTGGTTGGAATAGCTATCGGAATTTCGATTGCAGTATCGAAGACTGAAGACAAATATGCCATTTGTTTTGATATGCTACAGTAAGTTGGCATTTTTTCAATGAAATTCTTAAATTTAACAATATTTGAATTAACAAACAACCTTTTTCTCTAATTTACTTTTAGTCCAAAAATAACCGACTCGGTCACTAGAATCCCTCTCACTTTATTGAAATCTTTATTGTTAAAAAAACTGTTTTCTCAAATTTTAAAATATTTTTTCTCTCTTGTTTTAACATGTCTGGATTTTTAGCACTTAAAAAACCAGCCCTAGTTATAGACTAAAAATTTGCTAGGTTACACTAGTTAGCGGCACTCTATCATCTCATCCAAATAAAAATTGAGTTGCGAAAAAAAGGAATTTTCTTCTACGAAATCACTTTCGTTTTTACTTAATTTTCCTAGGACTCTCACAAAATTTTAAATTTTTTGGAACCTCCGTCATACTCTTTCAAGAATTCAGAATGAATAAATCCTAATTCTTTTATTTCGCCTTTGGTCACAAGCTGATTTGTTTTTTGTTTTTGCAATTTAATTATTTAAAAAATTTTAACCTTAACAATTGCTTATTCACAGCTTCAAAATTTTAGCTCTGCTGAGTGATACCCAATTTATAGATCTTGGTTGACTTTGAAGAAATCTATACATCAAAAAGTACGTCAATTAGATAGAAAATTGATCAAACCTTCCACTATGATATTTTTGAAAAAAAGGATTAAAGAAAACCACCTTTTTCTTGTTTAAGTCAGTTTTTTTACTTTTGGTGCCATGAATAGAGCAAGGATTTATATTTGCAAAAACCACCAGAAAAATTAAATATAATACATATTTATTTACCCACAAAGCCTAAAGGGTTTTTTTGGGTCTACAAACCAAGATTAAATGCTGTTTAATTCTGGGCTTGAAGACCTAGAATTAAAATTTATGTTGGGCGATGGGTCTGGCGTTGCCGATAGGCGCCGCCGGGAAAATTTTTGAAAAATTAGTAAATTTGTTAAGAGAATTTGGTCCAATTTCTTCTATTTTCGTGTCTATTTTTCACTGGAGACATTATTTTTGGCAGGGGTTTGCCAGGAAAATTTTTGAAAAAAGTGACATTTAAGGCAAAATGAAGGCAAAAATTGAAAAATTATTTCAAACAAAAGAACCCGGGCAACTCCCAATTTTCAAGGTAAAATCACATCCCTGTTCAAAACTATTAAAAAAATAGAAAAAAAATGTGACTGCTAATTTATAAATTAAAAGGAGATTAAATATTTTTACTAGAGAGAGGTCAGATCCCAAACCATTTCATATTGAATAATATAGAACTAACCACTCGGCCACCATAACATTTAAATGGTCAAAATAATAAAATATTATTAATTTAATCACTTTTCCATATTCCAATCGTTTCGATAATTAATTTGTTTTGAAAATTTTTTTGGGAACCAAATATTTTCCATTGACAACTATTAATTCCTGACCAAAATCCCATAATTAGGGGTGTAAAAAAGTACCGACTAGTCGGTACCAAGATCCGGTACTCGGTTCCGGTACCCAAAAAACCCGGTACTTTTACCGACTCGGTACTCGGTATTACTACCGAGCAGCCCTAATTCTTACCACTGCATATTTGAGACACGCTTACAAATTAGTCCCACTACCGCTGGTAATTTTCGCTTTTTGCTCAAAAATCGAAAAGAAAAAGGCCCAAAAAGGCGAAATCTCGGCCCATTCTTGATAAACAATAGATACACTAATATTACATATAAGCTAAATTAAACAATTTAGAAATTCAGCGTGTCAACGAAAAGGCGGGAATGGCATTTGTGTTTTAAATCCTCACAGTGATCTTGATCAAAGCGGCGATAAATGCTGTGGAGCTGCATATACATTTACCTGCTACAAAAAATTTGTGGATGTAATTATATTATACTTTATAATATATCAAATAAAATATTAATTAAAATAAAATTACATTAACAAATATATTGCTCTATACAGAAGACCCGGCTAGTCTGAAAAACTGGGTCCCGGTCCCGACTTTCCCAGGACTAGTAATTAAGTTCAAGAGATGTTATTTGGATGGATTTAGAGGAGATAGAAAGTCTAAGTGGTCAAAAAAATCTTTAAAGGCTAACACTATAATTGTCTCATAACGGATTTACCCATCTTACTAAAGTTAATCAATTTCTTTCTTTTGGACTATTCGACCTTCGAGTAGTAAGCGTGCCAACAGATTTTCTGTTGTAACAATTAAGTCGAATTAAGTGGTTTATCATCACTCCACAACATTAATTTAGGTCCAAGTACGTCTCGCTGCTATGTTTCCGGACTACAAATCGGTCCGTTCCTAAAATTAGAAATTAAAACAAAATTTTTAAATAATTCTAAAGGGTAGATAGAAGATGAATATACAACCACTGTAAATGCGTACACCTATTTCAGCAGTACGAAATGCAGAAAAGAATCGAACAAGCGGCACCTTTAATCAAAGAAACACGCAAAATGGTCGAAGACATCAACAAGGGCCTTAAGACACTCACCAATAAAGACAAATGTGATCCGGAAACTGACTGCGCGCATTGTGGTGGCATTTACGAATGCAAAGACACCGGCATTTCGTGGCAACAGATCACCGGTTGTTGTCCACCGGGCTATGAACTGGATTGTTGTGCCAAGGTAGTAGGTTAATGGTTGAATTACCGCCTTCAATTTTCCTAGCGCGACCTTCATCATTTTTCTCCCGACTCCTTTTAAGTATTAGTCATTCTTGGATGCACCCGTGATTTCTTTTTGTATTATTGCTACAATATGAAATTGTTTCGTCTCCTCCTGACCCCAAATTTCTTGCCAGGGTCGTTTCTGGTCTGAAAAATATCGGATAGCCAAAAAGACCAGGTCTCGGGTTGAAAACTCTAACAAAAATATTGGAAACTTTTATAAGTTAAAATTTTATTAAAAACCATAATTCATCTTTAATCATTATGGCGAAATTAAAATATGTAAGGATTATGATTGGGTCGTAGGCAGTTAAAACGCCGTCGGTCCGGGGTGATAAGATTCTTTAAAAGGAGCGGCTAATAGATGCTGATAGCTAATTTGTAAGTGGAAAGAGTTAGTTGTCCACGGTAGTGATCGGCGGGAGCGGGATGCTGACCGGGATTTTTCCCGGTCCCGCTCCCGGGTTTTTAAGTCGGGAAACCCGGGATTTCCGATTATGCACTGGTAAGAATGGAGCTTATTTGTCAGAATATAAAAGTTGAGGGGAGAAGAAGGGAAATGGGAATTTATATCATAATTTCGCCAAACAAATAATTTTATTATGGCCGATTGATCTGTGTTTCGGCTTTTGCCTCTATTTGTGGTGTGGGTTCCAATCCTGCGTGTGCAAATGTTTTTATGACTTTTTATCTCCATTTTTTGTGCAGCTAATAAAGGTTAAAATTTCTTGTAGCTTTAAATAAAAAAATTGCAGCAACCTATAAGCTATTTTTAAAAAATGATATTTTTCTGGCCATATTCGGATAAATTCTCTTAAAAAAAATGTTACGCGATGAGTAATATTCATTTTCACAAAAATTTGATTTTTTTTAATCCCGGCCGGGATTTAAACTGGGACAGGATTTTTGGCCGGGATCCCGGCACAGGATTCCGCCCGGTCACCTTTTTAAAATCCCGGTCCCGCTCCCGGATTTTTTGATTTCGCCGGTCACTAGTCCACGGACTGGATGAAGGTCGTGGATTCAATTCCCACCCTGGTTTTACCATTTTGCCGACTTCTTATATGGGTATTAAATTTTATTGAGACCGGAAAAAATAGGTTTCTGACAGTCATTTTCTCAAATAAATTGATAAAGTATACGACGACCACCACCACAACAACGGCGCCAACAACAACGACGACAGACGAGAATCTCCGATGCAAAAAGGCAACGCTTGAGACGCACCCGGCGGGGGACAAATACAATGAGGACACGGACAAAGCGTGCCATAACAGCGAACGGCACTGTTACATATTGAACTGCACGGCAGGTCAACATTCAAGAAAAACAGACAAACATTTGTCTGTCTCGAAAAAAGCCTATGTACAGGGTGCGCCAAAAGGCGGACACTTAATTAATTTTTTTCAACGGAGATATCAAAATGAAACAAAACAAAACAGAATGATAGATAACATTATTGATTACAATAGTCAATAATTTTTTTTAGATTATCCTCTCTTTGATTTGGTACATAGTCGAAAATGCACGGAAAAAATTTTTGGCAATGGCTCGCACCTTCCGGACCGGCATTTTATTTATTAACGGGTCAAGACTTTTCTTTAGACCTTCATTTTTTTAAGAGCTATAGCAAAAACATTGACCTACCAAAACCTCGAAAAGAATAATTTTAAAGATTAAACTGAGTGAGTATGATGTGTCGCGCTGAGGTGTTCAAAAATCCAGTTTTCAACAGAAATTTTTCGAATCCTGTTTTCTGGGGCCTAACTCTTCTTACACCCAACGAAATTAAAAGGTCGAAATTTTTAAAAATTGATTTTTTAATGAATTTCTTCTATTTCAGTTACCCTTTCAATTGATGGCTTTGTCGGGTTCAGAGTCGAGTGGGGCTGCAGCGCAATGAAGGAGACGTTTTTGGACGAATACAAAAACGGGAAGGGATGGGTGGCTTCTACAGGGCGCTTCTCCGGTTCAAAATGTAATTCATTCATCGGACAAAAGTACGCCGACATGTCCAACAATAACCAAGATGCACCGATCGCCAATCCGAGTACCAATTTGTTGAAAATATTAATTGCAAGGACTTAATTAACATTTTTATTTTTATTTTGAAGATGCGTCAACTCTTTGGTGCAAAAGCGGCCATTTTTGGAACGGCAAACATTCGGGAACGAATTTGACTGTGTGCAAGACAAATGAGCATTACTGCTATGTGCTGAATTGCACCCTTCACCTTGTTAATGGTTAGAACTTTTATAATAAATTCGATAATACTGTATATTTATTAAAACACCCTCAAATGGGTTTTAATTTTATAATATTTTGAAAAATGCAAGTACGAGTTTTTAATAGACGCTCCGTCGGATCCGAACATCTTGACAAAATGGGCATGCACCGACAATGTAATGGATGACCCTCGTTTGGACGATCCTGAACAATTAATTGGCAAAAGTGATGCTGGGCGACTCCTTAATCAACGGTGCGGCCACAATTATGGAAAAGCCGATGTGCCAATGTCAAATGCTGGCATTGTGGTCCCAATTCCGGGTAAATAATTTTGTTACCTTTGAAGGAGTTGGGGTCGTTTCGGCCCCCACGTTTTGGCCCCGATGTCGTTTCGGCTCAAACACCCCCTATCGAACTTTTTCGAAATTGGAAATCAAAACAGCAAATTAAACCACGCCTTTGTTTTTATTTTCACTGATTTAGGGAGAAATTTTAATTTCGAAGTTCTATTAAAAGCTCCTCTCGCCTTAAAATAGCACAGAATGCCCCAAAATTTATTTTAGCCGGTGATTTTTTTCCGGCGACTTTAAACTTTTACATTTTGCTTGCTGCTTTTTAAATTTGATTTTATTGTCTAGAAAGAAGAGTATCATTACGAATTTTAATGTAATGAAAATTAAATTGTTTATAGCCAAAATGTGCAAAAAGGCAAACTTTTCGAAGCTTGGCCATTATGAAAGCCCGGACAAATCGTGCAGCCCATCTCAACGCTATTGTTATGTGTTGAACTGCTCAACCGGTTAATCAATTATAAATATTCAAATTTTGGTGTGATGCAAAATTAAATTCTTTTGTGGGGGGGGGGGAGGGGGGTTAGCCCCGAAAACCCCTAGGGGGAGGGGAGGGTGTGGATAAGTCTTAAAAAGCATCATTAATCCGAATTTGTGTGACTCTCTTCTGCGATCATTTATGTTTTTTTGTATTTTTTCAGTGACCGACGCGAACCAAACCGAAGTCCTGACTGAATGGGGCTGTACCGACAGCCTATATGATGAAGATGATTTTAAACTGGGCAAGGGTCGCAATTTGTCTGCCGAGGCATCCATTGGTCCAATTTCGAACAATTCCAAATGCCGAACCATTTTGTCAGTTGGATTAAACAATGGCACAATCAATGCTCTGGTTAAAAGTATGTTGCGCAATAATTATTTTTTTTGAGCGAATACTTCAGAATCGACGCTTCATTGCAAAACTGGACACGAAAAAGGGTTGGAAAAGATTCAACCCGCATTCGATGGATGCGAACCGGGCGAGCGCACGTCGTGTTACATTGTCTCCTGTGTTGACCGTAAGAAAATTATTTAACATGATTTAGAGAATTTCCGCAATTTTCTTTTTCCTTCATTGGGACGGTTGTCTTCTGATGGTGTCAAGGCAGTTCGTACAATGGCAGTTCATACAATTTAATATTATAATGACTATAACTTTTTTTAGTCAACCATTTTCTACAAAATTGGTATCATTTGAAAGCTCTATTGTTTAGAAGCTATCCTTAAGCAAAAGCTAAGCGATTAATAAACTCTTGAAAAAGTTACGGTTTGTAAATTGCGAAAAATTGAGAATTTCATGAATTTTCATGAGTTTTACTTTATAATTTTTTAAAAGTGGATTAATCGCTTAGCTTTTGCTTAATGATAGCTTCTAAACACATAGAACTTTCGAATATACCAATTTTGTAGAATGTGGTAGACTAATAAAAAAGTTACAGTCATTACAATTTTAAATTGTACGAACTGCCATTGACCCGTTTTCTGATATCTAAATAGATGTCGTCTCTTCTGATCCGAATGCCGAATAGAACAAAAACAGTCCGAACGCCGAATAGAACAAAAAATGCCCGTCTACCGAAAATCAGAATGCCGAATTTTTGGGATCGGGTTCGGGTGACAACACTTATTTAACTATTGTTGTCACGGAAGCAATTTGCTTTTTTAATAAGAGGTGTCCTGATTTGTGAGTTCAAGCAGCAGCAGGAAATTTTGAGAACGTATAACCAAATCGATGAATCGAGCATTTGTTATGCGAACTTTTCGGACCTTTTTGTTCCATTCGGTGTTCAGACTGTTTTGGTTCTATTCGGACCATTCAACGTTTAGACTTTTGGCATTCGGGTATTTTTTGTTCTATGTCGGCTTTTCGACTGTCGAAAAATTTATCGATTTTTTAAGAAAATAAAGCAGCAAAAACAGGATTTCCTGCACAGGGACGGATCTGGTCTTTCTAGAAAAAGCAGAGACTACATTATACAGGGTGCGCCAAAAGTAATTGCGCACACATATTTATGCATATCTTCGGTTAAGTACAACATAGGACAAACAAAACACAATCATATGATAGAGAACTGAATAGGGAATCAGAAAAATCAAACAGATTCGAAATGCTCCCCTTTAGCTTTAATGCAGAGCCGAAATTTTGAATAAACCAATTTAAGCTTTTTTGGTATCATTCGAAAGCGTTAAGTATTCCCTATTTTATACCAAAAATCAAGACAATTTAGCAATGTTT